>VMDR010000909.1:0-163812 GCA_007922815.1 Macrotus californicus | reverse complement strand
ATCCCAGTGTCATCAATTTTTATAAACATGAGTTTTGATAGCTAGTATTCCATTATACTGACATATAAAATCTAGCCAACCAGTCCCTTTTCCTTAGATATTTAAATCGTTTACAGTGTGTTATTATTTAATAGGTATATATATCCCAAAGCCCAGCTTCATAAAATTATACAGACCCATTCCTGAAAACAATCTGATACTTTTGCTTTGTGGTCATCCAAGTGGAGTTGGGGCCATCTGGCTTGCGAGAAGCCAGGGAAAACAGAAAACCCAAGAAGACTAGACAAGGGTCTAGTGGCTCATACCAGTTAAGACTCAGGCTCTGAGGAAGACACAGAGGGACAAGACAAAGGCATCAAGAGGCCAGCTGCCTGCTTCTGTTCTTCTCTCAATTCAAAAGACGAAAGGGATCCTCCTGACTCTCATGTGGTCCAGTCAATTCCACAGAATGGGAGACTAGACAGGGTTTTGGGTCAATGATCCACCTGGTGACAGTGTTTATCTAGTGTCCTCCATATATGACATGTCTCCTGGGGGCCCACCAAGGACACTGAAGGAACAAAGGTCCTGACTCCCATCTCATTAGAGGCCCAGCTACAAACAAAACAGTCAGCATCTAACATGTCCTATTTCCCTTTCACCCACTAAGTCCTCACTTGTTCCCCTCCCTGGTAGCCATTCATCTCCATCCTCTGCCCTAACTCCCAACTTTGTTAGCTAGGGTAGTGAAAAGCAGGAGGGATGAGGTATTGAACTCAGTCGTGAAGTTAGCTCAAATAACTCAATAACACTGACACTATATAGACAGAATTTAGGGAAGACCACAAAAATGACGAAAGGGATGGAAAACTTTGTAAAAGGATCTAGGACGCAAAGAAAAGAGCAAATTGTCTTCCAGTGAGTAGAGCAGTGGAACCAAAATCTTTCTGCACCCAGGAATCACTCGAGGATCTTTGAAAGAATACTGACAGCTGTGTTCCTTCCCAGCCACGCTGACTTAATTGGAGGGAGACTTGAGCCCTGGGAAGTTTAAAAACTCCCTAGGTGATTCTCATATGCATCAAGACTTGGAAACCACGAGTGTAGAGATTTATGTTATAGGACGCAGACCAGTTATTTCATTTCCAGTCTCTAGAAAGAATGGAATAAGGAACAAGTACATTTTGACTCTAAAGGAGATCAAACCCTAAGACAAACTAATAAATATAAATAACCTGCATTACCAACCAGCTGACAAAATGACTTATGTGTCCCTGGTGCTCAAACAGCAGAATCCTAGTTGTAACCTCACCTAAGGTCTCTTTCCTGGCTTTCCAAATGGGGCAGTGACCTTGTTAGTGAAACCTGGAAGCACAGCTCAAACCAGGGCAGATCTTGGCCTTCAATAAGAACCAACTGCAAGATTTTCCTCTTCACATGGAATTTTCATGTAAATTCATCTTCATAAAGAAGTTACACTCTCAAAACCTGAGGGTCCTTCTTCCAGTCATTTCTGATTTGTTAAAAGTGTCTGTCCCTCTCCCTTCCACATTCCTTTTACTTGGGATTCCACATATGCACCGCCCAACACACACACACACATCCACACACATCACAGTTTCAGCTGAAACATCACCTACTCCAGGAAGTCACCCAGAGCTATCCCTAGGCTAAACTGGTTACCCCCTTCAAGGCTCCTGTAATACCTTGGGTTCATCACTGCACCGACACAGTTATCTTACTTGATCAAAATCATCAATTAACTTGCCTGCTTCCTTCACAAAACTGTAAGCTCCATGAGGGTATGGGCCCTCCAGCTTTCCATCTGTAAATCCCCAACAACTGGCACATGACATAAACAATAAACTCTTTTTACAGAAAAAAGGTTCTGCTTCAGGGGAAAAAAGAGATTTTTACTCTTCTACCTGAATGGCAAAATATATCTTTTAGGATTGGGGATGGGGAAGAAAAAAATGGGAAGAGAAAGAAGAAAAATACATTCTTATCATGTACCCAGTGCCATTCTGAAGTTCATAGGTGTAAGTGCCTTGGGCCCTTGTAGCAATCATCCGAAAGAAGTACTATGACATTGCCCATGTGTAAGGTCTCAGACAGCTGGGGCAATTTCCCCAGGTCACACAGCAAATGAGCACTTGAAAGGTGAGAAACAAACATAGGTGTTCTCACATTTGGTGATTAATCATCATGTCATCCTGTATTTATTCAGAATTTCAGGGAATCTAGGGATATTTGACATACCATCTACCTGCCTGGTCAGGAAAGCAAGAGAGTCAGAAATAGGGCTGATCCTTTCACATCTGCAGATGGGAGAAAGAGGGGACCAACAGAAGAAATGGGCTGCAGGCCACGTGGGATTTCATCTGTAAGGGACATGCCCATGGTAGGGAGACTCACTCATTCTGGTGGGTTTCACTAGCAAATAAACCAACTAAGGAAAGAGGGAAGTTAATTAGGTATTACAGCAGTTAAGGATTAGTAGAAAAAGTTCTATGGTCTCTCTAACGTGGTTCTTTAAAACAAGTGCAGACACACAAACAACATTTAAAGCTTATTATATACCCAAGGTACAGTGAAGTGGGATTTTTTTAAGGGAAATAATAAAATGGCTAAATAGCTCCCCTAGAATTATGAATGGAGAATCTACAGAAACAAGAGGCAAGTATGAATCACAAGGATAAAAAAAAAGCTGTGAGAGACACTCCAAGGGGATGGACAAGAGGAAGAAAAGCTTCTCCTGCTTCTCCTCCAGTTAGCCTGGGACCAGCACCGTCAGAGGGCAATTAGCCAACAGACATTTATTGATTTGAAGCAGAATTACTGGAGTAGCTGCATCAAGAATTTAAAGTGAGAAATATTAACAATATGACAAATATTCTTAAAAATAGGGATATCAATAAGAAATAAGAATTACAATGAGAAAAAACAAGTGGGGTTATTAGAAGATAAAATAAAATTAAAATATGAACAAACCAAGTGAGGGTTTATGAGGAGAGGAATGGAGAGGAGGCCCAGAGAAGGAAGCTGATATTCCTGGGTCACGTACCAACTCGTGGACCTTCTCTGGAGAGGCACACCCTGGTTTCAGGTTTAGCTGTTTTAAGTAAGAAGGAACTCTTTTAAAGTTTGTATCTGTAAATCTCACTTTTCAAAATGTGAGAGACTGTTAAGAAGATTCTTCTAAACTCCGTCTCCCAGTTTTGAGCGAGAAATTTTCCATTTCTCTCCAGTCTCCAAAATTCCTTTAATACTCTAGAGAAGAGGAAATATTTAAAGTCAGGTCTTAAACAGTGGGTCACACTTCTTAAAGCAGGCAAGAGAAAGGAGACCAGCCTACCATGAAGATGGAATGGCTTGGGCAAGGGAGTGGAGGCGTGAGGTTGGAGTGCCGTCGGTGGGAGAGTGGGGTAGAGCCTGGAGTGATCTATGTGGCTAGAACGCAGGGTGTGGTGCAGAGGAGAGGGCAGCACTGGGGGAGGCTG
The DNA here is from genome assembly GCA_007922815.1 of Macrotus californicus. Classification (NCBI taxonomy): domain Eukaryota; kingdom Metazoa; phylum Chordata; class Mammalia; order Chiroptera; family Phyllostomidae; genus Macrotus; species Macrotus californicus. Next base: position 160,333 of record VMDR010000909.1, on the reverse strand, counting down.
GACCGAAGGAATTTGTATGCCTTGCAGCTAACAACAGCTAGTGTGATTTATTAAACATTCATCTGTTTTCAGTGATTTTTGCCTCATTTTATTTATTCTGCATTTTTTCTTTTTTCAATGTTTTATCGTTTATGCTATGACCGTTGTCCCAAATTTCGCTCTTTGCCCATCTACCCAGCCCCTCCCTCCACCAGACAATCCCCACACTGTGTCCATAAGTCATGCAGGCACATTCTTTGACTCATCTCTGCACTTTCTTTCCAGCAGTCCCCACCTTCTTGCTCCCCTCTTCCAGCTGTCAGACTTCTTCATGTTTCTACGTCTCTGATTCTATATCGCTCTTTAGTTTATTTTGTTCATTGGATTCCACTTTGTGAGTGAGATCATGTTGTGTTTGTCTTTCACTAAGTGGATTATTTTACAGAGCATAACAGTCTCTAGTGTCATCCATACTGTTGCAAAAAGTAAATATTGCTTCTTTTTTATTGCTGCATAGTATTCTACGGTGTAAATGTACCACAGCTTTTTTATCCACTCACCCACTGATGGGCACTTATGCTGTGTCCAAATCTTGGCTATTGTAAATAATGCTGCTATGAACATAGGGGTGCATATAATCTTCTGAATTGCTGTTTCGGGATTCTTAGGATATATTCCCAGAAGTGGAATTACTGGGTCAAATTTCCATTTTTAATTTTTTGAGGAAATTCCATATTGTTTTCCACAGTGACTGTACCAGTTTGCATTCCTACCAATAGTGCACCAGGGTTCCCTTTTCTCCACATTCTCACCAGCACTTGTTGTTTGTTGATTTATTAGTGATAACCATTTTGGCAGCTGTGGGGTGATATCTCATTGCGGTTTTAATTTGCATCTCTCTGATGGCTAGTGATGCTGAGCATCTTTTCATGTGTCTCTGGGTCACCTGTATGTCCTCCTTGGAGAAGTGTCTGTTCAGGTCCTTTGCCCATTTTTTAATTAGATTGTTTATCTTCCTGGTGTTGAGTCATACAAGTCCTTTATATATTTTGGAGATTGAACCCTTGTCCAATGTATCATTAGCAAATATGTTCTCTCATACAGTTGGTTCCCTTTTCATTTTGATGGGTTTTTTCAGCACAAACAAGTTTTTTAATTTGATAAAGTCCCATTTGTTTACTTTCCTTTGTTTCCCTTGCCCTAGGAGATAGATCTGCAAAATACTGCTACGTGAGATGTCTGAAATTTTACTTCCTGTTCTTCTCTAGGATTTTTATGGCATCACAACTTATAGTTCTTTGATCTATTTTCAGTTTATTATGGTGTATGTTGTAAGTTGGTCTAGTTCAATTTTTTTTTTGCATGTACCAGTCCAGTTTTCCCAACACCATTTATTGAGGAAACTGACTTCATTGTATGCTCGTGCCTCCTCTGTTGAATATTAATTGACCATAGAGACATGGGTTTATTTCCGGGCTCTCTGTTCAGTTCCATTGATCTCTGTATCTCTGATCTCTATGCCAGTACCAGGTTGTTTTAATTACAGTGGCCTGATAGTACAGTTTGATATCAGATATAGTGATCCTTACAACTTTGTTCTTCTTTCTCAAGATTGCTGAGGCTTTTGGTGGTCCTTTTGGTTCCACATAAATTTTTGGAATAGTTGTTCTACATCTGTGAAATATGACATGGGTGTTTTAATAGGAATTGCGTTGAATCTACAGATTGCTTTGGGTAGTATGGACATTTTAATGATGTTAATTCTCCCAATCCATGAACACGGTATATGCTTCCACTTATTTGTATCTTCCTCAATTTCTTTCTTCAGGGTTCTGTAGTTCTCCAAGTACAGGTCTTTTACCTCCTTGGTTAAATTTATTCCTAGGTACCTTATTTTTTTGTTGTTGCAATAGTAAATGGGATTTTATTTTTAGTTTCTTTTTCTGAAAGTTCATTATTGGTATATAAAAATACCATCAATTTCCTGAGTACTGATTTTTGTATCCTGCTACTTTGCTGAATTCACTTATTAGGTCTAGTAGTTTTCTGGTGGCACCTATAGGGTTTTCTATGTACAATATCATGTTGTCTGCAAATAATGACAGTTTTACTCCCTCTTTTCCAATTTGGATGCTCTTTTTCTTCTCGTTATCTTATTGTTGTGGCTTGCAATTCCAATACTCTGTTGAATAAGAGTGGTGGAAGCAGATATCCCTGTCTTGTTCCTGATCTTAAGGGAAATGCTTTTAGTGTTTACCCATTATGATGTTGGCTGTAGGTTTTTCATATGTAGCCTTTATTATGTTGATGTATGATCCCTCTATTCCCATTTTGCTGAGAGTTTTTTTATCATAAATGGGTGCTAGATTTTATCAAATGCTTTTTCTGCATCTATTGATATAATGTGATTTTTATCTTTCATTTTGTTTATGTAATGTATCACATTTATTGATTTGCAAATATTGTACCAACCTTGTACTCCAGGATAAATCCCACGTGATCCTGGTAAATGATTTTTTTAATGTATTGCTGGACCCGGTTTGCTAATATTTTGTTGAGAATTTTAACATCTATGTTCATCAGAGATACTGGCCTATAATTTTCTGTTTGTTGTATCTTTACCTGCTTTTGGAATTAGGATAATACTGGCCTCATAAAAAGAGCTTGGAAGTCTTCCCTCCCCTTGAAATTTTTGGAACAGTTTGAGAAAGGTAGGTGTTAGTTCTTTTTTTTAATAATCAGTTAAATTCACCTGTGAAGCCATCTGGTCCAGGACTTTTGTTTGCTGGGAGTTTTTCTATTATTGTTTCAACTTAATTAGTTGCTATCTATCTATTCAGGTTTTCTACTTCTTTCTGACTCAATTTCGGAGATTGTATGTTTCTAGAAATTTATCCATTTCGCACAAATTGTCCAATTTCTTGGCATATAGTTGCTCATAGTATTTTCTTACAATCCTTTGTATTCCTGTGATATCAATTGTTACTTCTCTTTTATTTCTGATTTTACTTATTTAGATCCTCTCTCTTTTTTTCTTGATGAGTCCGGTTTAAACATCTCTTTCAACGCTGGCCTGGTGGTAATGAATTTCAGTTTTTTTGTTTGTTTATTTGTCTTGGTCTGGGAAGTTCAATATTTCACCTGTAATTTTAAATGATAGCCTTGCCAGATAGAGTAGTTTGGGTTGCAGGTCTTTGCTTTTCATTACTTTGGCCTTCTGGTCTGTAGTGTTTCTGTTGAGACATCAACTGACAGTCTTATAGGAACTCCCTGGTAGGTAGCTGTTTCTCTCTCGCTGCCTTTAAGATTCTATCTTTGCCTTTAAACTTTGCCTTTTTAATTATGATTGATCTTTGTGTGGGTCTCTTTAGGTTCATCTTGATTGGGACCCTGTGCTTCCTTGGAACTTGCGTGACCTTTTCCTTCACCAGGTTAGGGAAGTTTTCTGTCATTATTTCTTCAAACATGTTTTCTAACCCTTGCTCACTTTCTTCTCCTTCTGGTATACCTATGACGTCGATATTGTTACACTTCATGTTGTCCCAAAGTTCCCTTAAACTATCATTCTTTTTAAGTATTTTTTTTCTTTTTTTCATGCTCTGCATGGGTGTTCTTTTCTACCTTGTCTTCCAAATCACTGATGCAACCCTCTGTTTCATCTACCCTGTTTTTAATTCCTTCTGATATATTCTTCCTTTCAGATATTGCATTCTCCGTTTCTGACTGGCTCTTATTCATAGTTTCTATGTCCTTTGTATGTTAACCCCTGCTGAGGAGAAAGCAACATAGGCAGGATCAGGGGGTGTCAGAGACTGGCTTTAGGGCACAACCATTCCACACATTTTCCTGGGAACTGTGCTGGCGCTTGCCCTCATGGGAGATCCATAGAAACACTCTCCTGGTTTCTGGCAGACCCAAACTCTGGAGACCCCACCCACCCACTTTCCAACTAAAAGCTCTGCCTGCTGAGTATAGGGAAATAATCCAGGACAGTCTCAGACATGTGTCTCTAGGGTAGGGAAACCTACCCACCATCCTCACTGGAGATCCAGGGGTCCCATCCTCCTAACTCCAACATAAGCCTTCTCAGAAACAGTCTGGTCAGTGACTAAGACTGACAGCAGACCTGCAGGCAGAGGCAGACAGAAGTGATCCTGTGGTATACCTTGGCACATTTGCTGACCCACCCCTGAGCCCTGTGTGCTGGTAAAAAACAGCCTTGCAGCACAGCTTGGCCCATCCCATGAGCAGCCAAGCCTGGAGGAGACAGCCACAAACTGTGGATTGTTTCACGCTTTGAACAGGCTGCCAAGAACTAGATGTGAACAGCATCTGACACTGGCTGACACCAGTTTCAGACAACGTCACAGCCATATCCAAAGGGAGAACGCAGCAGACAGGCACCAAACGCTGCTGAGACAAATTCCACTTTGCTCTTTTTCATTACTTTTTTCTTTTTCACAGTCTTTGTATTATTTTTTCTTTTTCTCTCTACTTTTCTTTCATATTTCTTAGTCTCTCCTTTTCTCACTCTATTGTTTTCTTCTTTCCTTTTCTTACTTTTTATTCTTTCTCTTTCTTTGTTCTTTTAATTTTTTTTTGTTTTCCTATTTCTATTCCTTATTCTTATTGTTTCTCTTCCTTCTCTTTTCTCATAATCATTTTTCTCTCCTTTGGTCTTCTCATATTCTTCTTTTTCTTCACTGTTCTATTTCCTTTTCTTCTTTTCTTATTCTTTGCTCTTTTGTTGTTGATTTTGCTGTTGTGGTTGGAGGGGTTTTTTTGCTTGTTTTTTCTGTGTGTTTTTTTTGTACTGTTCTGTTTTGTTCTGTCAGCATCTATACAACAGCGTACAGGGCGTGATTGGGGTTGAGCCTTTCAGTCAGCTGGAAGGGAGATCCCACCAGTGAATAGGCCAAAAAAATCAAGACCCAAATACCACAGGAGAGCCCACATAACCCACACAAGGGACATTCCTAGAGTACCCTGCTCAGGGGATCAAGGAGACTGGGTCTCCCACAGGACTCCTACTACATAAGCCACCCCAAGAAGGCAGGGAGTCAAAGCAGACCTATCTAAACACACGGACACAAACAAAAAGAGACAGGTAAAATGGGGAGACAAAGAAACAATCCCCAAACAAAAGAAAAGGAGGAATCCCCAGAAAGAAGAGCTAAATGAAATTGAGGCAAGCAATTTATCAGACATAGAGTTCAAAGTAAAGGTTATAAGGATGCTCAAGGAACTTAGAATTACAAGGAATTTAGTGGGAGCTACTTTCTTTTGCATTAAAAGCTCATAATAATCTTATAGACAGTTATTCTTATTTTACAGATGGGATAACTGAGGCTCTGAGAATCTTATTTACTTTTTAGTGTTTTTTGTTTTGTTTTTCAAAGGATCATGCAGCTGTCTGATGTCAAAATCTTGTTTGTTTCCTATCAAGCTCACCAAAATACAAACGTGAACATTTAACTTCCCTCTCTCTATCCTTCAGGGGACTCCAGGCGCTTTCGGGGTTAAAGACAACTCCCCAGCACAGCCCACAGAGGCCTTCTCCCACATCTCCACAAGTGCCTTTCCCTCCAACCAATTCAACTGATGCGCTATTTTCCACACATTCATGTGGCCCTATCACAACTCTTAAGGCATCCCATTGTTATTGCCGAGTTATTCATCTGATTTCCATCCCAGACTGGGTGCTCTTTGAGGTCAAGGGGGTGTCCTATTTATGTTTTTATCTCATTGCTTATATAATACCTGGTTCAAAATGAGGAATTAATCAATGTTTGCTGAATGGATGAATAAGTGAATGAATCAATCAATTAAGCAATGAAACATCTTTATGTCCCCCTACGTAAAACAACCCTCCAAAGGAATTCAGCAAGATAACTGACCCTCTGGTCTAGATGGTAATCTGAGTTTTGTTTTCCTCTGCCTGTCCTCACTCCCCAGCCTGCCTCCCACCATGGTTTTCTGGCTTTGTCTGTGAAGTAGGCGACAGAGGTAACTGTGTTATGTTTGCGAGAACACTCATTCAAGAGCAAGCCTGCAAACAGGCAAAACAAAGTAATTTCCTTTTCTTTGCTTTTTACATTGTTGATGTTATTTAGCTTTAGATGTAAAAATTACTCAAAAACATATAAGATGTATTCATAGGATCAAAGCCCGGAAGAAAATACACCACAATGTGAATCTAACACAGTGTGAGGGATTACAGGTGATTTTAATTTTCAGTGTTGTTCATTCGGTATTTTCTAATTGTACGTAATAAACATGCATATATTACTTTTGTAACAAAGCATTAAAAGCAAACTCTACAGACACGAGCTGTTACATAATATTCACTTTCAAAATCTAGAATAAGCATGCATTAATTATACCTATTATATCAGTGAATTAAGTAAGTTATAATTTTAAAATTATGTTTGCTCTTCTAAAAAATTGCTTGCAGGTAAATTGGGATGGTATTGAAACAAAAAACTTTGTAATTTATGCTTTAAATCTATTTGGCTGTGAAATGCTAAGGGAATTTTATCATGAAAGCAGACCAAACCTTTTAAAAAGAAGAAGCCTTTAAAGCCAGTGACCCCCACTGCCCATATTCCTTTGCCATTCAACAACAGGAGTTGCTCATCTGCCACAGGCAGTGGTCTAAAAGGGCAACAGCATCCTGGCCATAACAATCATTCCAAAGCCTGTGTCAAGACCTGGAGCTGTGTCCAAGTGGGTGTGCCCAAGGTGTGATCTCCATGTGTCTCCAAGCTGTGTCTGTTCCATGTCTGCATTTGACCATGCTTATTAAGGCAAACATCCCGGAGTGACTACTCTGCTGTCCATGCTCACTCTAGGCCAGATTGGAACAGATGGGAGAACATTAGGTCTCGCAGGCACAAGCCAAGGGAAGCTGTCATTTGAGAAGCTGTTGTTTCCCTGACACCTCTGTCAGGATGTGGAAAGATTAACGGGAATGAGCAGCAGCTGGCTGTACTAGCATCGAAGCCTGGCTTCTGGTATTGATGGTGAATAATGAGGCTCTGGATGCAGTCCAGTGGAGAGGGCCAATCCTCGGATTAGCCGAGGGAAAGCAGAGCTAGAGTCTTCCAAGCAACGGCTGCAAAGGAAGTCATTCTGATTTCTGGTGTCCATTAAGTAAGTATCTCAGTTTCAGGGATGGTTATGGTTTTTCAGTTTAACCAGATTTAAGTGTTGTACATCCTGCCAAGCTCTCCTTTCTTCACCAATCACCAGCTCCCAACATGTTTTCTGTCTCTCTCCCATACACACACACACACACGCACACACACACACACACACACCATTTGCCATGTTCCAGAAGATACCAATGAGTTGAAGGCTGCATTTACTCGCTGTTCATTCATTTGTGCCAGACAAGAAGCACTGATACCATCACTTTATTACAAACACTAATCTCTGCTGAGAGGTTCACAGTAAAGACCAAGATTTGATTAACCTTTGGAATCATCTAGGCCTCTGATTTCCTTTACACACTCTTGTATCAGTACACAGGTGTTGCCTGGGAACTGAGCCAGAGATAAAGTCTCTACCCTCTTGGACTTTTAGAGTACCCAGCTCAGTGGTTGGCAGGCAGGCAGTGTTCAATAAACACTTACTGAATTGATGAGTGAATCAACTTTGACCTTAAGGGTATTGCTCAATGCATTATCTACTTTCTTCTACTAAGGGATTGGTCAGCACCAACCTTGACATTACCCCAAGCCAGCCAAAATTTCCCACTCCCCTCTTCCTTCTCTACATACACTTAACATGCTGGTTCTATCATGTAGTACATGCCTTCCTGCATTGCAATCAGCTGTTCACCGATCTGTCCCCTCCACTCTCAGGTGAACCATGTGACAGACTATGAATGCTTCCGATGATGAACCTAACACATCACTCAGTGTTTGGCATGTCGTAGATGCTCAAGAAATATTTGTGAAATGCATGAATGAATGACTGAGGGGACCCAAAAGATGTTTCCAAGTTACACAATCTGGACCAGTTTTAGCCAAGCTCAAGTCAGTAACAGCTCTCTGGCAACCTCTTACCAACTGTTAACAGCACTCCTTCCTTTCCTTACTGCCTAATAGTGACAGTAACCATAATGGCCAAATGGCCCTACTGTGTGCCAGGAACTGTTCTAAGCACTTTACTTAAATTAACTTCGTTTTTCTCACAGCAAACCGGTGAGGTACTTTTGTTTGTATGTATGTATGTATGCATATGTATGTAAGTATATATTATTATTATCCTGCTTACAGATGATGTGACTGAAGTTCAACCAAGTACTGTAACTTGGTCTATGTCACATGGTCACTAAGTATCAGGGTCTGACATCAGAGCTGGCCCTCCCTTCCATGGCCCTTTCTACTCCCTCCTTTCATTCCATCCATGGCATTCCTATTGGAACCATGACTGCAAAGTTAGAACATGAACGGCACTAATACAGAGCCCAGTGGTTTCTGGGTAGCTCTTACCTCAACCCTGGGCCTATATAAGGGATAAACAACTAAATAACAGATAAGAACCCTCCAAAATTTGCCAACTCCTCTTGCTTTTGTAATCTCTTCTATGGAGATACCCTCTAGGCTGTGAATCTACTGGTAATAACATGCTTTGAACTTCCCTTTTGCTGGAAAATAAACAGGAAATTAGAGTGGCTTTTTATAATGAAGTAGAAGAATTAAACTAAGGCATGAAGATGTGTTACCTGAGATCTACAATGATGTCATCCAAGGCAAGCAAGAGAAAACCCATCAGGTAGGTGGAGATTTCAGCTTTGTCCCCTATCTCAGCTCTACCCCTCCTTCATGTCCTTACCTCTCCCCCGCTGGGTAGTGCCGTTGGCCTCCCCAGGCTTCCTCCCAGTACCATACCACCTGTCCAAACTTGCCCCCTTGGCAAAGCTCCACATGCTGTTCTGCACATTCTCCCTCCCTTATCAAAGTTGACCTTTACCGTGACCCATTCTCTCCTGCCTAACCATCTTGTTAAAAAGCTCTCCAATTAATTAGCTTTTCTGTCAAGATGTGTACTCCTATTCCTTACAAGTTTTTTTTTAATCTTTAATTGAACACTTCTGGAGTTGCAAAACGTTAGTCCAATGGAATGAATCTGCATTAGCAGCCCTGACAGGCGTCTGAGACCGGAGAGACCCTCTTTAAAGGAGGTACTATCCTAGTGTGCCTCCACGAGCAGCCACTCGAGCGCCATGCGTGTGCAGGGCAGGTCCTCTTGGCTTCAAGTGCTATTATAAATGTCCTGTGGAGATTTTGCGAGTGGGCACCTCACATGCACCGCCTTGGGGCTTCTTGCCAGTTACTCCACTTGACTCAAAAGACAGTTGTGTTACAGTATTAGCATTTTTCAATGGATGCTAACAAGAGATGGTGGGAAGGACCTTAAATTTTTAGTCAGATAGACTTCATCTTGAAATCTAGCCTGTATTAGTCAGGGTCCCTACAGGAAATAGATGGCACATCCAAATTAGGGTGAGTGCAATACAGAGAAACTTCAAGGGCCAGTGTAGCGAAGGGACAACAGAGTAAGCTAGAACCCAGAGGGATAAAGTTATGGAGAAAACACTGTCTCGAGAAGAGCAGAGATACGGCCAGCCCAGAGTGACCTTACAGGGAGGAAGCCAGGGAAATATACACTCTGACCTCATCCCTTCTTCTGATCTCCTGCTGGGGCCTACAGTTTCCTTTAAATTAACTGGAAGCCAAAGGACTTAATTTATCAGCGTGGTTATCTATCAGTCAGTTGTAGTAACTGTTATAATAGACATAAGGACGCCCCACCACACAACTTTTGGTGGCACATGTTACAAAGACTGTGGTGGGAACGGTGCTCCCTGTAATCGTGCAACATGACAGCCCCACGAATCACTCAGCACGGTGCCTGGCAGATAGTAAGTGCTCAGGGAATATTAACTCCTTTACGTCTTTCAATTGGGACACACTAAATTGAAAGCTGCCAATTATGCATAGGTCTCTTTGGGTCCTCACATACAGGACCCTGAGGACCAGAGCTGACACCCTCAGGTCACCTGTTTCCCTTAGGTAGCAAAGAACTTACTGAATGGTGGGGAGCTCTCAAATCTGATGTCTGTAATCACAGGATTTTTCAGAAACAGGTGCTTTCGAACTTTCTGCTTCCCATCTTGTACCTCTGCCTCTCTCACCAGGTGGGGTGAGGCAGGTGAACTGTGCGAGGTGAGAAAGAATGAGCTCACACACAGGAAACTGAGGGTGTTGACTAGAAATATTTCCAGTCGATGCATGGCCCGATACTTCATCCAGGAAATATCACCACCTGATATTTTAGCACAAGCAGCTTACACTTACTCATTCCTCATAAATTTCATGGCAGTTTCAGTCATGGTATGAAGCACAGCCAATGAAACTTGCTCTACCACTCAGACTGGCAGAATCGTTTGGCTATACTTCTGAAACCCAACCAACACTGAACAAAATCCTCAGCATATGAGGAGTGGAAAGTGTCCCAGGAAAGGAAATGAAAATCATTTCAGTGAAGGAGAAATTGGTGAACCCAATTAATTAAAAGGTTAGGGAGAAACTGAAGTCCCTTCAAGTAGACGAGTAACCTTTTCTTTGTCAACAACACTATTTTGCCAAGGACACCATATTCATCAGAGAATAAGCTCTGTTCCTAATTTCCTCAAAGGTAAGCAACATACTCATGGACCTGGCAACTGTGTTTGTAAGGCATGAACCAGTGTTTATGGTTTGCGTGACTTTTGGGGTTCCATTCAACCCTGAGGGATAAAGAACTTGGGTATTTCCTTCTAACCACAGAGACTATATCCCAATCCCCTTTCATCCATAACTTTCATTTTGTTCCAAGTTTTTTACAATTAGAAAAAATTTCAAGATAAATACAAAGTACAGTAGACACAGAGTTCAAACAACTGTGTGGCCTTGGATAAGTTAATTCTCTGGGCTTCAGACTTCTTATCTGTTCAATGGAGGTTTACATTAGAGCTGTCAAGTACTTTCCCATTCCGACATTCTATGAATCTGGGAGAGAGAAAACAATCCCCTTAGTTCTTACATCTCAAAGTTTATTGCTTTTCAAAATGCTCCTTCTTTTTCCTACTTCTAGTTTGGCACCATGATACAAGTGAGCACCAACATGATATGGCTGCAGCTCCCACAGTGAAAAGCAATGTTCCCAATGAACCAGTAGGCAGAGGACAGGAAGGTTCAAGAGACTTCCTGGACGATATGGCTGTGAATGTCAGAGAGACCTCACGTGGCAGCTAACGGGTTGGAGAGGAGGACAAAGTCTCGGGGCCTAAGGCTAACAGTGTAAACAGAGGTATACACATGCTCATGATTTGAAAGGCCTCGTCACCATAAAACCCGCTGATTCAGTTACTGGGTTGCAGTACAGAACCCTGAAAGGGCATCTGGCTATGTGACACATGACAGATTAGGCCACTAAATACCTGTGCATCAAAGCAAGGCTGAGCCTAAGTCCCTTTCAATCACCCAGTAAGCAACTACCTACTGAGTTGTGTTTTGTGTCATGTTCTGCAAGAAATGCTGGTAATTAAGTGAAAAACAAGACTGACCTGGACCCCTTCCTCATGGAAGAGGTGGACATTTAGCAAATAAGTATACAAATATATTCCTATACAACTGAATGAAGGCCATGAAGAAAGGGTAAAAGTGTGATGAGATGTTGTAAGAGTGGTATCTTTGGGGGTCAGACCAGGATTTTCTGAGGAAGGGCCATTTAAGTTGAACCTGGGAGGTGAGTAGGAGTCAGCCACGTAAAGAGTGGATGGAAGAACACTCGGTGTGTGCAAAGTCTCCACACTTGTCTGGATTTGAAGTCGGTCAATGTGGCTGAGGCGCTGAGAACAGGAGGAAATGAGGATTAAGACGAAGTCAAAGATCAGATCACACCTTGTAGACCACATTAAAGATTGTGGATTTTAATTATAGTAGTGAGTGACATGACACATGTAACTTCATGAAGAATCACTGGGGCAGTGTAAAGACTGAACTGGGTAGAGCAAGAATAAAAGTGAGAAGAACTATTAGGTGGCCATTACAGCCATGAAGTCAGAAGATGAAAGCCTGGACTGAAGCGGTAGCAGAGGAGAAGGGGGGAAATGGGCAGATCTGATAAGTGTTTTCTGGGGTGGGGGGGAGTGGGATATGTGAATAGAAAATGAAGAAGATGAAAAATGACATTGCCTATATTCATGGCATGACCAAGTAAGAAAGGAGACACTGGAAAGGAAGAAATACAGAACCAGAGATGGAAATAAAGAGTTCTGTTTTGATAGAACTATGTTCAGTGCTGCTGGGAAGCCATTGAAGATAAAGACTTAAAGGTGACCAGTGGAATTCAGGAAGAACACGTTGACTTTAACAAAGATTAGTTTCTGGGGAATAACAGGTACAGAATGCAGATTGAGATGAATCAAAACGTGAATGGGAGATAAGGAAATGGAAATGGCATATGTACAAAGCTTTTTCAGGAAGTCTGTTATAAAGTGCCATTGAGAGATGCAGTATCAAGAAAAGTATTTTAAAGCCGAGGTTGACCATGACATGGATGCAAACTGCTAGGAAGAATCCAGTTCGAGAACAGAGATTAAAGCTGCAGGAGTTTGAGGGAACACCTAGCAAGGTAAGGCCCGTGACGATGACAAGGGGGAGTGGCTGGGGTATCTGTGGAGGCACCGGCCGCTGGTTAGACAAAGGAGGCGTCTACCACCGAACAGGAAGGAAGGAAACGCAGGTGCGTCTGTGGATAGGATGGTGGGAGGGGGGAAAGCTCCCACTCGATGGCTTCTCTTTCTTCTTTGAACAGAAAGACATCATTTGATTAAGGTTGTGGGGAGGTGGCTTAAAGATTTAAGAGAATGAAGGAGAGGTAAAATACAGTTAGGGATGAAGGGAAAACTCGCTAAGAAAATTTAAATGAGATATTTGGGCATTGTTGAGGGCGCAGTTGGAGGTTGATGCTCACAAAGTGACAACGACACATACAATCCTTTCCCAATGGGTGATTTTCTCCAGACATCTTGAGCTAACTCTCTGGATGTGGGCACTCAGTTTCATGCAGTTGGGCGGAGATCAGGCAGTTACAAAGACAGAGAGAAGGGCAAGAAAGATGAGGTTATTTGCAAGAGAGAGAGTAAAATGAAAGCTGGTGGAATATAATCTGGATGGCAGAAAAATACAACAGGAAGCAGCTAATACAGAAATTAAAGGAATCAATAGCTCGAGCATCTGGATGAGGTCTCGGAATCATTGTATAGAGATAATGGAGCATGTGAACTGGAAAGCCAGATGGCTGAATTAGCAATATTGCAGGTGGGGCACTTTGTATCACAACAAAAGTCAACAGCATGAAAGACTGGAAAAGTGTAGTACAGGAAAGCAAAAGATCACTGGAGACAGAAAGGAATCAAGGAAAGGGGAGGTCTGAGTCCTTCGGGGGATGTTCAAAGTAGACATCAAATATTTTAGGATGAGAGCAGAAGGCAGGGAGCATGGCTTAATAATGTGGCTTTGAAAAATATACTCTGCTTGAGAAGGCAACGTCAAAAGTGGTATCTTAGAGGTCCAACCAGATGTCAACCTGGGCAAAATGGAGAATGGACTGTTTGCATTAGAATGAAATATTTAGAGAAGTGTGTTGTTTGGAGAATTCTAGAAAATACCAAGTGGAAGTGGTTTATTGGAGGGAAAGGATAACGTTTAGGGTCTATAAATAGTGGGGATGGATTGGTGAAGGGGTATGAATTTCCCTTTAGGTGTTAAGAAACCTAGAAAGGATTTAAGGCTGAAACAGCCAGTGTACAGTCCAGGAAATTATCAACAAGATGAAAAAACGTGTGGAATGGGATAAAAAATACTTGCAAACCACATATCCAATAAGGGGCTAATATACAAAATATATAAAGAACTCATACAACTCAACAGCAAAAAATACCCAGATAATCCAATTTTTTTAAAAAATGGGCAAAGGACCTGGATAGATATTTTGTCAAAGAAGGCATACAAATAGCTAACAGGCACATGAAAAGGTATTAGTGCTCAATACCACTAATCTTCAGGAAAAAATGCAAATCAAAACCACAGGGAGATAATCACCTCTCGCCCGCAAAGATGTCTCCTGTCAAAAGACAAGAGATAGATGCTATGGAACAAAGGGACCCTCCTGCACCGCTGGTGGGAGTGTGAACTGTAACGTCACTGCGGAAACCAGTGTGGAGTAAAATCAGAACTCACATATGACCCAGCGATCCTACTTCTGGGTGTAAGTCCAAAGGAAATAAAATCACTATCGCAAAAGATACCTGTACTCCCGTGTTCATTGCAGAATTACTCACAATAGCCAAGGAATGGATAAAGAAAATGTTTTATATATATGCGTATATACATATATATTTACCTATACATGTATATATACATATACACATATATGTGAATAGACGTATATACATATGTGTGTAGACATATATATTCATATGGAATATTATCCAGCCTTTAAAAATAAGAAAACCCTGCCACTTGCAACAACACAGATAAAACTGGACAGCACTATGCTAAGTGAAGTAAAGCTGCACAAAGAAAGGTAAGTACTGCATGATGGTATCACTGATGTGTGGAATCAAGGAAGGAAAGAAGAAAGGAAAACAGGAGGGAGCGACGGAAATGGACTAAGCATGTTACGTAAATTTATAATTATCAAGATAACATTGAAATAAAAATACAGATCTTCCCAAATATCACTTGTAAAAAAAAAGAAAAGTTAAGTGTTTTTTTTAAAAAACCTGATACAGCGTCACAAAATAGTAGTGTATGGATACTTAACATGAAAAAAATCTCAACTCAAAAGACAGCACTAGGTTTAATGGGCAAATGCAAGGGGCATCTAACCAAGGTCAGGGACACCCATCATCATGACTACGGTTCAGCATATTAGTCAATTCAAACTACACAGAAATATATATCAAATTGCCAAAACAAAGACAAAGCACTGACAATATGTTCTGTGGTCAACGCCTCGGGGACATGGGCACTCTTGTACACTGCTAGTGCAAATTGGTACACACCTTACACTGGGAGTCCTAGCGATACTGTTCGAAACTATAAAGGCATATACCTTCCGACCCTTCCATTCCTACACACACAGTTATTCATTACAGCATAATTTGAAATAGCTAAATTTTGCATACCATCTAAAAGTTGAAAAATAAAGAATTGGTTAAATAAGTTAATGGTATATCCAAAGAATGGTCAGATCCAGGAAGAGGAAAAAATAAAGAACTATTGATCCGGGGAAAAAGAAGGCAGTGAATTCCAGGCGTGCAGATTTTGTGGACACGAACGAGTGCTTCCCAGGAGAGATGAAGATGGTAATGTCGGTCTCTTCTCCTCATCGTCAAGCTGACCCTCTCTGAAACTGACTGAGGGAATCCTGCTCACCCAGCTTTCCTGAATATTCTGGATAATGCATCCTACTGGAGCTGGCATGGGCTCCGAGGAGGAGGGTGGGGCTTAATGGAACACAAAGAAAGGAGAAAATTAAGATTTACGGAGGACCTATGGCGTTCTAAGTCACTATCAGGCAGTTTTAAAATTAACGATTTCCTTTTACTGTTCACAACACCTAGTGAGGGGTACGCTGGAGCCGGCTTGCACTGGCACCAAGAACCAACTGTTAAATTTTCAGGGATTTTGCAAGCTTGTCGTGAAGCAGCGTTATTAAAAATCAAACTATGTATATTTAAAATTAGGTTCTACTTAAAACGATGGTAATAAATACTCAAAACTCATCACTTCCAAATTGTTCGACTGCATTTTACTGTTATCTATGCTCTTAAGGTTATTTACATTTACTATATATAAATGTATATAGTAACGGAGGAAGCACTATATATTAGTGTCCTGATGTTACCATGGTAGCTGAAGTCAGCCACGGTAGGACTCTTTACAGCTCAGGAATTAGGAAATGCTGCCAATCAGAGCCTCTTTCTCCTTTCTTTTTTCTTTTTGAAGGCTGTGAAACATGTAGCAGCACACCACCAATCACACTTCTGCGAAATAGATCTTCTTATCCCTGACGACCGACGAGAAGACTAAGGCCCAAACAGAAGTTATTTTTCAAAAAATCATGCAGTGTATCTAATGCAATTTTCTGTTCCTTTAAGGCAAAATATTATATATAAGGGTTTCTTGATGAAAGATTAAAGAAGGTTAAAACTTCTGGTTTAGAAGATACATATTTTAAAACCCAAGATCAGGCCAACCACTTCGCAGAGTCCCCCGATCCTCTTAGCACAAATCAGGTGCTCGGTAAAAATTTGCCACACGTGGTGCATAGATTATGTCATTGTTTACTTCTAATACATATAAAATGACATAATTATACCTTGTTTCACAGAAAGAGACTTTTTTCTCTTATTAAAACCTAATATAAGCTTCGAAAGACTGCCTAAATTCTCTAATGGTACTGGAATGCTTATTAAATTAAATATTGCTTCATTTTGACCAAATAATTCATTATGACTTGGAAATCTTTTGATTCCTTTTAAAATTTGTTATTGCAATAAAGTGGACTAATGCAGCTTTAAAAACTGAAAAATATTTTGGAAAACATGACGTGACTCCAAGTAATTAACAAAAATTCTACTTTTCAAATTTCCAGTGTTCATGGACCACTACCAAGTGGGATAAAAATGTTATCCATCAATTGAACATGTGAAATACTTATTGACATTGACAAGGCACTTACTTCATTCTCTCTCAAAATAATGTCATCTGTAACAAAAAAAAATGTTAAAAGCATATTTTCTAATTATAAAAGTCAAATGTGATAATTTTTTTTTAAATCTGTAAAGCTTTAAGAATCAAAACCAAAATCATCTATAACCTGGCCACCTAAAGTTGACCACGGTTAACACTGACGGAGTTCCTTCCAGCACGTGGGCATGCACACACGTGGGCGTGCACACACATGGGCACCACCATTTTATTTTTGAGTTAAAAACTGAAGACCAAAATCTCATCCCAATTCCTTCAATCTGGAGCCCCAGGATGATAAGCAGCTGTGATCTTCATGTCCACCGGAGGAATCCTCCTGAGCTGGCTACCAATCTCCATCTCTCCCTCTCCCCCACCCCCTACCCTCACCCCCAGGAAACCTACTCCATCCCCCTAGAGTCTTTTTTCTGGCCAAAGGTTTCATTTGAGTAACTTTGGAAAGGAAACGCTTCCACTCTTCTAATGCCTATGAAGGTATTGTCACTCACGGTAGAAAACATCAGTTGCCTCACGTGTAAAGTGATCTCTAAGATTTCTTTCTGCTAGCCAACAGAGACAACACAGAAATAGGGTTCAAGTGCAGGCTCTGGAGTCCAAAAAAGCTGGGTACTTTTGAACAAATTACTTAACCTCTCTGTGCCTTCCTTTTCACAGCTATAAATGGTGACTACAGGCCCACAATCCCTTATCTGAAACCCTTGGGGTCAAATGTGTTATGGAAATTGAGAAGCTTTGACATTTACAAAGGCAATAAAGTGGATACAAAGTATCATCTGTAACGCCCACAGAGGGCATTACCTCATCTATTGTATATTTGGTAAAATCCCCAGAAGGGTTTGGGGCAGCACTCTGTCATCAGGCACATTTCTATTGATTCCTACAGCAGGAGATGCACACTAGGTAACATAAATGAAACCTTTAAGTAGTCTCCCGGTATCTCAGGTCAGATCTTCCCCCCAACGGAATTAAGAAATCTGGCCAGGTTTTACTGCAAATAAAAAACTTAGAAAACTTTTTATTTTGAGGGGTTTAGGAATTTTAGAATCTTGGATGAGAGACTGTAACCCTTTAATACTTCATAGGATTGTCGTAAATAGGGAGAGTGCTTATTGATCACAGGGCCCCATACATTACGAGGACTCGAATAATATTACTACAGCAATAACGATTTATGATTGCTCTTACTGTTATTATTTCTCATTCAAACCCCTTCTCGTGTTTATCCCCTCTCTCCACTGCCACTGCAATTTGCATCAATTCTGATCTCTACCTTTTCCCACCTGGACTCTTCTGTCAGCCCCCTAATCGATCTTCCAGCCTGGTCTAGTCTCCCCCAGTACACTCTTCTCCCCCCAGAGGCACAGGGTTACTGTAAAAACACAAGTGTGACCACACATCTCCCCTACTTACTACTCTCACCAGCTTCCTGTCACTGGCTCCAGTAAGTCTAAATAGCTCAGTGTGACCTACAAAACCAGTTCTTCATCTGGTCCAGACCTCTGGCTTCTGCTTCGTTTCCTGCTAAATCCTTCTTTGTACTTTACTCTCTAGCAATGCCTAAGTCCCATCAAGCACACGATGCCTTTGCAGAAGCTTTTCCTTCTGCCTGTGATGCTAATCTCTGTTATCCACTTGATAAATCCATAGTTAGCTTTTGATGTCCCCTTTGGGCAGCACTTCCTCCTGGCAGCCTTCCCTGATGCACTCAAACAGCCCGATACACATGCCCCAAACCATCATCCTCTCTGTTGTCACTCTGCCACATTCATAACTTAACTCCACCACCGTATTTATTATAGGGGATTGGAACTGATTTGCATCTATGTCTCTCTCTTTGAAGATAGAAACTATCTTTTCAGCTCAAAATTTCTAGCACCTAGCCATGGTCAACACTAAAACTGTTTACTATACTGAACCCCAGGTCTAACACTACATTTATTTATTATAAGGTTAACCAGGCATCAAATGTTTATCTCCAGAAAACAATCTGCGCAGGGAAAGCCCAGAGGAGACCATCTTGTGTCATCCCTTCTGCAGTGGAAGCTGACAGATGACTTCAGGGGGTGGGCAATTTGAGGGAAGAAGGGATGGTTCTGGAGCAACATCCAAAGAGGCGTGAGAAGGGAGACGAATGGCTGAGAGACCACAGGGTGTTATGTGCATCTTCCCTGACTCCTGACCCCTGACCGCAGGTTGCTCCTGGCTATCGGTATTGTTAAAATTTCCCTTTCCACAACGGTGGCAGCAGCAGGGGAAATGAAAGGGCCAGACCCCAACTTATCCTCAGTGAGCTGCATCCCATGACCCCAAAACCCCAGACAGGGAGCAGCCGCTCTCCATCCATCTCTACAGATGTGGGAGAAAGGGAGCCATTTCCTGTCTGGCTATGTCAACTCGGTGGGGTTGTGTGGAGGAAGCGGTGAAACTTTAAATGAAACTTACATCTTTTTTTTAATTGTTCTTCAATTACAGTTGTCCCAATTTCCCCCCTACCCCTGCTCTCCCCTGCCCTGCCCACCCCTCCCTATTTACATCTTAATTTTTTTTCCTCCTACGATAATGTTTATCAAAGATCAATATTTCAGTGCTGGAAATATTGTCCTCCTTCCAAAAGCTACAAACTCCAATATGCATCTAATGATGAGCGAAGGCACTTGGCAGTTGTCTGTGATGTCCAATGGAAAGTAAGACACAGGGAATTAAGTAAAAGCTATGGATGTGCCCACCCCAGGGCTGGCAGATGTTTCGCCCCAGATGGCTTATAGAATACAGAGAGTGTTCATACAGTCCCTAGTTCCAGGCGCTGGGAATAAATTCTTAGATAACTCTGTGCTTAAATGGAATATGTATAAGTTACGAGGTGAGGCTGGGTTTTAATACTGCATTTGTCATAAGTCATGAAGCCTTTGAGAAAAACTACTAATTTTCTCTCTCTGAGCCACAATTTCCTCATATGGATGATGGGAAAAAGAGTAACGGTCAGTCATGTATATCCTTTCCAGACACAATGCCAAGTACTTTTACTTATGTTATCTTGGTCTTCCTAAAACCTGGTGATGGAGATGACATTAAGTTCATTTAGCAAACGAGGTTCAGAAAGATTATGGGACTTGTCCAATACCACACTGTGGTGACCAACGAGGTGTACTGCTCATATCTCCCTTCAAGAGAACCTGCTGCAAGGAGGGTCACTGGACATCCTCCAGCTGCCAATCTTTGGAATCCACGGCAGCATCCACTGCTGAGGCCACACCCTCCCGGCTGCTTCCAGCCAATGGTTGAGAATAATTCCAAAAAGAGAGAGGAAAGAAAGGGGAGGGGAGGGAAGAGAAGATGGGTCATTCTAGCCCAAAGCAGACTCTCTGATGGGCAACCTGGGGACCCATATTGCCCAGCTGAGATTTGCTCAGAGCTGCACTGAGGTCTGATGCTTTTCTTATCCCATCCTCACACCTCCTTGCTGCCCTGTCCCAGTCCTCAGACTTGTACTCAATCTGAAAGGCCTTCCCACCTAAGTTGTTCTCTCCTCATTTATTCTTTGCAGTTATTTCACTTAAAAAAATGTCTTTCATGTCTGACTCCATCTTGGCATCTCCTTTGCAGAGGACCAAAACTGACACACAGGAAGTGAACGTGACCCACCACTCAGGTCCTGAGAGGGCTCAGAGAGGGCGCCAAGGGGATAAGGGACAATGTGACAGTCCGCAGGGCGCTGCTGGGGGGAGGCCAGCGGCTCACAGCCGTGGCACACCTGAGCCACTTTTGCTGTTTGCAAATAGACACAGTCCATACCCATCGCAGATCTACTAGAAGGTCATAGTATTTTTAAAAATAATTTCTTGGGGTTCAATTCACATTGTATAGAACTATTTTAAAGAAAATTCACTCTCATTTCCTATCTTTACATTATTGTAAAACCATCACCTCTAACCGGTTCCAAAACATTTCCTCCTAAGAATTGTATGGTTTTAGCGCTTATAATTAGGTCTTTGGTCCATTTTGAGTTAATTTTGTGTACAAGGGGTGACATCAAAAATGTAATTTATATATAAAAATTGTGTATTTACTCTTACATGTTTAAACTTCAGTCACCTTCAAAGTACTGTTTATTTTATGCAGTACACCTATCGAGACTTCTTTTTCCACTGCTCAAAACTATTTATAAACTCATCAATTTTGATGCCTTGTCATGCTTCTGCCATTTTTGCTTCACCCCTTCCACATTGGCAAAAAGTTCACCTTTGAGGACTTTTTTCATCCAGAGAAACAAAAACAAGTCACTCAGGGCAAGACTGAGTGAATAGGGAGGGTGGGGCACAGGGGTCATGCTGTTTTGGGTCAAAAACTGCTGAACACTCAGTGCGGTGTGGGCAGGTGCACTTATCAATCACCCATCGTGAAATGAATGAATTATTGAAAGAGTCTTCAAAAAACCTCACTGAAGCCAGACTCAGCCTCTCACAGCAGTGCCAGCTGGTTCACTGATATAGATGGGTTCCTAGAACACTCACCTAGTAGGGGACACCTATACAAAGAAGGTCCCACTCTCCAGAAGATAATTCCATTTTGGGGGGTATTTTATTCCCCTTGTATGGTATAAGGTAGGGATCCAACTTCATTTTTTTTGGCATACTGATATTTAGTTGTCCCAGTACCATTTGTCGAAGAAACTATTCTTTCCCCTGTTGAAAGGTCTTGGCACCCTTGTAAAAAAAATCAAATGGCCACAGATGGATAGGTTTCTATCTGGACTCTCAATTCTATTCCACTGATCTACATGTTGTCTTCCTGTGCCTATACCATACTGTAGTGGCAGGACTTCCTTCTTTTCTGGTTGAATACCATCCCAACGCAATACTCCACAGCACTGATCAAGTTCACATGAAGTTTCAAAGTCCCCTGAATACCAAACCAATCTTGAAAATTTGCCATAGCTTTTGGATATTTCGAATCATGCGACGTACTTTCATTTTTTTCAGTTAAGAGTTTTCATTTTATGTATTTTTTATCCTAGGTGTTACATCATAGCTACTGTTTTTTCTAAATTAAACTGCACAGGTTACATCCTAGCCAATGTGTTGTTGGAACTGATCTGCATATATCAGGTTCTGTTTTCTTTCTCGTGTGTGTGCCTCCCATGTGTCCCTCCGCTGCCTCCTTTTCTCTCTTGGTTGGTCCTCCAACTGTTTCCAAGCTCCCCTCTGCTTCTGGAGTGGGATGAAATGCCACACAGTGGGACTTAGGACCGGGTTTCTTTAGCAGTGCCATGTTGTCAGAGGTGTATAAGTCTTTGCAGGATAAACGCTGAGCAAAGGCACACAAGAGTTAGGAGGGAACCGATCTGACAAATTTTCCCTCCTTTTGTCCCTCTCTGAAAAGTCCCCATGAGCTGCGAGATTAGGACTGAATGCCTTCGTGACAGGTTTAGAAGCTGTGGCAAGTGCCGTGATGCAAGGGCATCATCACACCTTTCCTTGCCGGCCGCGGACCTCGTTTTCTTACCCTCACTGCTGAGCTTTGTCCCTCTCGAAGTGTCCATGTGAGCCTGGTGCCCCAGGCTCTGCTTTCCAGTAAAGCCAGACTTGGGCCCTTAGGATAAAACCTACTGCGTTTGCTGAGACAACATGAGCATTTTTCTTTTTGAATCTCTTTCCGGTATGAATATGGTGCTATATGTTGATACACAGACGGAAATAGATCGATCCTTCATCCTCAAGATAAGTTCCTTTTGTTTGTGATGAAACCTAAAACCTATATATTTTTATCTGAAACCTTTATAATTGTACTAATAAGCGTCATACCAGTAAGTTCACTAAAAATTAATTAATAACCTACTGGATTTTATATGCTACTAGTTTATTTAGAAATTATTCATTTATGGTTCTAAGTAAGATTAGTCGACAGCATTCTTTTCTGTTACTGTCAGTACCTGGTTTGAGAGTCAAGGCAATACTTGTTTATAAAATGAGTTCAGCAGTTTTTTTCCTTTCTGTGGTCTCCGAAATATGCATGAGACAGGGATGACCAGTTCACTGAGGTTCGATGAAATTTGTGTGCGAAGTTTATTAGCCTGATATATTTCTTCTGTTGGAGAGATACGGGACTGACGGCATCATGTTTTAACTGCCGAGTCTACTTCTTCCACGGACCTTGGCTCACTGAGGTTTTCCATGCCTCTATCAGTCAATAAAATCTGAAGTATTGAAATGGTCTGTGTTAAAAAGTGTGTTTGAAATTTATGGTATGGCAAACACGCTCATGCCCTGTGATCCTGTAAAACTCCACTTTCATGTAGTGTTTCTACTGAAATCATCGTAAATATACCCAAAATTTATGTGTGGGAATGGAAATACAATACAGAATTTATTATACTTTCAATGATTTGGGGGGGAAATATAAATATCCAAAAAATTGAGATTGTTTTTAAAAATGGGTTATATCACCCAAGTGAATACCATGTAGCCAATAAAAGTTGTATTCTTAAAAAATATTTTGAGATTATGAGAAAATACTTTGGGTTGGCAGGTAAGAAAAGGCTGTATATTCTATTACTACTTAATTTTGTTTGAAAACGGTGAGACAGAGAGGCAGGGGAGGCGGGGGCGAGAGAGAGGACCAGAAAAGGAAGGGAGGGAGAAAGAGTAAAAGACTAGTAGAATCTATCCCAAAGTTTTAGCTTTGTCATATTCTTCATCAAAATTTTATATCTTTTATCAGAAACCTGATCATACTTTTGTCATCAGGAAAAAAAACATGCAATGTCACCCCAAGAAATACAACAAAATAATTTTTAGAGGAGAGTAAAGAAATTAAAAATAATATAAATAAAAAGCCACTCGGTTTCTATAGCCACGCTGATCCAGGGTGGGGTGTCAGATCATCCTGTGTGCAAGGCTGTCTCTCCTACTTTAACGCCATGTCCTGCTCTGAGCTGGGACGCAAAATAACCCCATGCTGGACCCAGTGAGAAACTGCTCTCTCCTCCGTAACTGCAATGACAGTATATCCCCACGAGAGCCATACTCTTGTCAGAGTGCACCTAGGGCTTCCTCTAAACTGTTTAAAAAAAAAAAAAAAAAAAAGGAGCAACCCTTTTCCAAAGCATAATAATGTCTTCAAAGCCTATCAGCCTGATCGTGAGACAAATGTAATGGCTTCTGGAATTGTCATGGGGATTTGGAAAAAGAAAAGTTCCCACAGTGTACAGTAGTATGACCTGCATCCCATTCAGCATCGGGTACACAGGAAAGGAGACCTTTATTGTAAAATTAGCTAAATAAGAGCATGCACGGAGCCTGTGGTTACCAACATCATTATCATATTGCTAAATAGGAAGTCATCTGACCTAGAGAATGTGTAGATGTAACAGAAAAGGCAGGTATTTAAAATTTGGAAATTCTGGTTCAAACTTCTCACTGAGGCATCAAAACCCATATGGGGAAATATTCCTCCCAAGTGTCAAAGCTCTTTCAGACTTCAGCCTTCCAACTCCCTCGTTTAGTTATTCACGCACCAGATATTGGTCCTGTGGGAGGCATTGCAGAGAGAGGGTCAAAGATTTATTGCACACAGCTCCATCTTCTAGGAGCTTTTTCTAGGTGAGTTCTGAAGTCAATGATTATACTGCATCTCCTGTGCCAGAAGGCAGATGAGGTAGAGAATAATTAGAGATAAAGTTGAGGAAGGGAAATTGCAAAGCTAGAGGGTTGGACGTTTTATCTACCCATGTGGATGTGGAAGTTTCTAAACACCGCACCTTGGGCTAGAAGGAGAAAGATACGAGTTAGGGCAGTAGTTGTTGAAGACGGAGGGAAAAGTATGATAGAGTATGATAGAAAATAATGTGGGTGTGATAAGCAAATAATGGGACTTCAAGAATAGAATAGATGATGTCTCTGAGCATGAGAAAGACTAGCGGAGTCCTGGCAGTGTAATTTAGTAAGAACGATAACAACAGGAATAGATTCCAGGCATTTGAAATGCTTTATCTCATGTAATCCGCACTGCAATTCTATGAAGCAGGTATAGATGAGCAGTAAGTCACTCAGAGACCAAGTGATTTTCCCTGGTTCTTGCTCTTAGTGATGGAGCCAATGTTTGAAGCCAGGCAGACTGACTCTTGAAACCCAATTCTGTATACCACACCAGTGGTTCTCAGTGTGGTCCTCAGACCAGCTAGAAATGCACATTTCCAGGGCCCCTCTCCAGAGCTGCTGATTCAGAAACTGGAGCTAGGGTCCAGGAAGCTTTTAGCAACCCCTCTGGGGGATTTGGACACCCTTGATGTTCGAGAACCACTGCTCTATCTCAGACCCTCCGCAATCAGAGATTCAGAGGGAAATTCCGGCTCTCCTACATATAACGCCAGCTGTGCGATGTTTGGCAGCCTATGTTCCTTTCTAAGCTTCAATTCTTCTCTATACAAAATGGAGTTAAAATAATAAGTACTCCTGCATTCCCAATCCTGGAGGGGCTTATAATGAATAAAATGAGATAGATGCACGCAAAGTGTCTTCACTCTATGGAGTGAAGGCTCTACAAACGTCACGGGCAGCCCAAGTTCACTGGTCATACGCTGTGCATCAGGCAAGTGTCTGACCTAAACCAGAGGCCAAGGAGTTAGCAAAGAAGACTGGAGGGACTGGGAGCCATTAATGGGTACTGAAGACATCAAAACATCAACTAATAGGGAAGTGACTCAGTGAATTATTGCAACACCTAAGCATTAGGGGGTCAGGAGGGTTGGGGAGAAGAGGCAGGCTATTTTTCATCCAAAGTCATGAGAGCCTTGGCCAGTATGTCTCAGCTGGTTGGAGCATCATCCTGCCGACCAAAAGGTCACAGGTTCGATTCCGGGTCAGGGCACATACCTAGGTTGCAGGTTCGATCTCTGGGCCAGAGGCGTATGATTTCCAGTCTGGACACGTACGGGAAAAGCGATGCTTCTCTCTCACATCAATGTTTCTCTCCTTCCCTTCCTCTCTCCCTTCCTCTCTCTCTAAAACCATTGAAAAAAAATGTTCTCGGGTGAGGACTAAACAAAAAAGCCATGAGGAAAAAATTCACAAACTCAGACAGTGGCCTTTCGGAACAGATTATCAATCACCAAGGCCCATGGACCTGAGCGGAACAGTGTTAGAGGTGGCACCAAGGCACAGCCACCAGCTTCTCATTCAAGGGCCACTGTGGATCTGGGAACACACCATCAGACTATGGGAAGGGGAAAACTGAAACAACCAATTTAAAAAAAAAAAAGTTCTCCCCCACCTAGTCCAGCTTACTCAGGTAACTGCCTATAGCACCAAAGCATGACAGCAGCTCTCTGAAAAATAATGGAAGGTGACAAAGGACGTTTTCACTCTCACATGAAATTTAGGGTGATCTCTTTCTGTTCCCTTTTACCACATCCCCCACCCACTCACCTGCAAAGCCACCTAAATTGAAATGTTAAGCAGTGCCCTGAATTACAATGACAATAACCTATAAATATGAATGCCTAACAGAACCTCCTTTCTTTTGAATGACTAACTGCATTATTGTAAGAAATATATCTTCTGAATACAAAAATCCAATACCAAATTCAAGTATATTATGTCATACTCGGGGGTACTTCTAAAGATTCAGGTTATTAAAATGATTCAATCACCAAAAACAGCCTAGGAAAGAAAAGAACTGTAAGCCTGATAATACAGTATGTGGGATACGTGAGAAAGAGAGAGAGAGAGAGCGAGCGTTCTTCATACGGAACAGCACAGCATATTATGATATTACTGCAGGAACCCTACTGCTTTGAAAATGCTGATTAACATCTTCTGTTTATTTTCACGTGATATTTGATTTACCTTTCAATCCACAGAGTTGATTTCAGAAAGTTTAGCCTCGTTACTATAATTTATATGAGAACAAGCAACATAGCTTATTATAGCTGGAAAGATGGACAAAACAACCTCAGAGAGATGCCACAGGAAACAGAGGTCCAGAAATGCTCAATGGCTCCTCTACCGCCAGAGAGGTAGCTAGTTAGGGGCAGAAGTAGCATTAAAATCTTCATCACTTGCATTTTCATCCAGAGCACTTTGTTCCATGTGACCATGCTTTTATAGAGAGACAACCGGAAACACAAAACAAAACAAAAAACACTTTAGAGTAACTATGACTCTTAGAATGATTGTTTTATTTTTTCCTTAAAGAATCATTTCACGATACTGTATTAGAATTTAAGCTTCCTTACATCCTAAAGGACTGAGTTTCAACAGCTCCTCTATGGCCCTTGGCAGGTAACTAAATCACTCCGAGCCTTAGTTTCACCACTGGTTAAACAGTAATGATTCTGATTAATGATTCCTATTAAGTCCCACAGTTGCCGGGAGGAATAAACACGTGTGATATTGCCTGACCCAGGAGCCCATCCAAAGTAGTGCTCAGCAAATACGCATTACTACAAAGCAAAAGTAGGGCTGGGCCATGGACAGTGTGAGCACACGAGATTATAACTTTCCCAATGACCTGAATGGTCAGTCAGGATGTCTGGCTGAAACAGTCACTAAAACATGCATTTGATGCCTTACCCTGTTACAAAAGTAACCACAAAGGATGGTCTGAACATACAAATTCCTAACTAAAAGAGGATCATGGCAGGGAGTCATGTCCTGGGCCAGTGGTTTCCTTCATGAAGGTCAATCTTGACCTTAACTGAACCTGCCTATTGTTGTTTTGCATGTAAGATAACATACCCTTGGAATGACAGAGTGAGTAATTCCCCTTTTCCAGACCACTCAGGGCACAACCTGCCACCAGGGCAGGAGACCGCAGAACCTCCCACTGTTATATGCCCACCATCTCTATGCTGTAAGTGTTCACTGTTAACTGCCCTGTGCCCACCAATGTAAGAGAAGTACGTGTCCCTCTGTTTCACTCTTTATCCAGTCTCAGAGATAGCCCCGCTTTGCTTCCTCCCACCTCCCAAACCTACTACCAATAAATTTCCTGTAACCTGTCCCCCCACGTCTCTTCCTTTGAACCTAATTTATAAAATAATCTCTAAAACTGCCATTCTCTGGTGTGTTTTCTCAATTCATTGAGATTTTGCTTCATGGCAATTTTTCTCAGCTCCTCTGGATCCAACTCTCATGCTGTGAACAACAACAAAATGTACTTAGAAGCCTAAAAGCAAAATGTCTGTGTTCTGAGTGACAGCCACACAAGGAAACGCATGTCATAGAGCTCTATCTCAAATATTCCTTCCTTCCCTTCCCGTTCATTCATTTGATAATATCTACTGAGAACCTAATAAGTAGAAGGTGCTGTTCTAGAAACTCCAACATTGATAATTCAACATTTTATCTAAATCATAGAGTTTTGTTTTTTTAATCCTCACCCGAGGTTATGTTTATTGGTTTTAGAGAGAGGAAGGGGGAGAGAGAAAGAGAAACATCAATCAGTTGCCTCTGGCATGTGCCCCAACCGGGAACTGAACACGCAACCTAGGTATGTGCCCTGATGGGGGACTGAACCCACAAACTTTTTGGTGTATTGGACACAACTCCAACCGGCCAGGGCCTGTCTTAAGCAAACAGATGAGCTTCTAGTGGGGAAATGCATCTGTGAAGCCCCTGAAGCTAAAAAGCTTACAAGTGTAAAAATACGTTTTCCTAGTAAGAGAACAGCTCTCAGCAGATTCTCAAGAGAGTCCCTGATTCAAAAAAAATGTAAGAACTATTGTTCTAAACACTGCTTGGAACAATATATATTTAAACCTGAAGAAGTTCCAAGATTTTGCTATTTGCATATAAAAGCAATCTTTATTTTTTTAATTACTTTATTGTTGTTCAATTACAGTTTGCATTTCCCCCACCCCCCACCCCCCAGCAATCTTTATTTTTGATAAAATACCTTGTTCAAACTTCAAGAGATGCAGCATGTATTAATTTACAAGTGGACTCTTCAGCTGTCTATAAGCCTTTTTTAAAAGAATGTCTCCTTTTTCCCTAGAGTATAATAATTCCTACAGACCAAGAACAGTGCCCTGAACACAGGGAGGGCTCCACAACTTCCCAGTCAAATCAGAGCACAGGCCAAAGGGAGGACAAAGCACCTTATTAAGATGAAAGCGATCCCAAAGTGCCAATGTGATTATTAAATTGTCCTCACTTCCTTTTGCTCCTTCAAGTTCCTAAATGATATGAATTGCTTGAGAGAAACCATGTTTTGTTTTTAAAAAAGCATGCCCTTTGGAATCAGACCCAAAGACCTGGATTCCTCACCAATTATTATCTGTTACTATGCTCAAGTTACTCGGCCATAAAAGGCCTGTTTTCTACCCATAAAATGCATTGCTGTTACAATTCAGTGAGATGTGCCTAGCAGAGTGCCTGCCCCGTAGTAGATGCTTGTGATCATAACTGATGCCACTCACCAAGGGTTTCCAGCTCTTCCTTCCTCCAGGCACAGTTCCCTGCCCTCTAAACGCTGGGTGCAGTCACAAGACTCGCTTTGGCCAGTGAAATGAACATTATCTGTGTTACTCGGAAAGAAGTTTTAGAAATCAGTGTGTGAGCTGCTATGGCCCTTTTCCAATGCTCTGCAGATGCTGGAAGCACACATCGAGGATGCCTCAGTTGCCACGTGTCTCTGAGTAACTTCAGTGAGTGGAGACACACACTACCCTAAGCTGGACCAATAGCAAGAGCCAGAGATACATCTCTCTTATAAGTCACTGAGATTTGGGGCTTGTTACAGTGGCATAATCCACTGTATTCTGACCAAATCTGTACTTAATACACAGTAGGTCCTTTTCCTCATTAAATCTCACTAGCTACACATTTTTTGTTGCATTTTGTTAACAATTAGCCTAATGAAAAAGTTCACTGACATAAATGTTTGTTTGTTTGTTTTGATGGAGCCCCTGGGCAAGGAGCATATAATTTATTATGGTTTCATAAAATTAAACTCTTATTTGAGGAAAATTCAAGGTTGAGATGGTGATCGTCTTAAAGTGTGCTACACTTTTTTAGGTTATCTAGTGATGCTGCCTTTTACTGCTTTCTCCGTTTCCAGAAATCAAAATCCACCCAGAATTCAACAGCTTCACATTGTAATTCATTAATCTAGCTGGATCACTTATCACAGAACTGTAAAGTTAAATTTGTACACACTAGCATATGATGTCTGTCCGGAAAAAGCCATTGTTAATATAATCAGAACAGTTTGTGCAACATCCATGTAACTGGCAGCCAAGGAGAGCAAACTGAGATGCACATGCGTGAACAACGACCACTTCACTGTACTTAGTCAGTGGCGGCGGTGGACGCCCTTGATTGAGCAGGTGCACTGTGTGGCTGTCACATTCAAAATGACTGAGCAAGTACAGCAATGAATCTGCATCAAATTTTGCATTAAGTTTGAACATTCCTCCACGGAAAATATTTGAATGATTCAGAAGACTGCAGCTACAGGCAACCGTGATTGGCAGCTTCAACATGACAACATGCCTGCTCATGCATCATGTCTCATGTAGAGTTTTTTGGTGAAAGATGAAATCACCCAGGTGACTCAGCCCCCTACAGCCCAGATTTGGCACCCTGTGACTTCTGGCTTTCCCCAAAACTAAAATCACCTTTGAAAGGGAAGAGATTTCAGACCATTGATGAGATTCAGGAAAATACGATGGGGTAGCTGATGACAATTAGAAGAACTGTGTGAGGTCCCAAGATGCCTGCTTTGAAGGGGACTGAGGCATAATTGTCCTAAGTACAATGTTTCTTATATCTTGTATCTTCTTCAATAAAAGTCTCTATTTTTCATATTGCATGGCTGGATACCTTTTGGACAGACCTCATCGTATGAGAGTTTAGGGGTTGATGGAGGGTTGCTGTTATCTCCCATAATTAATATGGATTTAGAATGAATGGAAATCATCAATTTGAGAGGGTAAAAGCACTTCCCAATTTTCTATTGCTGCTTAACAAGCTGTTCCAAAACTTAGTGGGTTAAAACAACAACTATTTTATTGTATCTTACATGTGTTTAGGTCAAGAAATTAGGAAGAACTCTGCTGGGTGAGTCTTCTATGTGGCATAGATGAGGCCACTCAGTGGTATTTATATGATGGCAAGTCTGGTCTAGGGAGTCCTAGATGACTTCATTCACATGCCTGGCACCTTGATGGGGACAGCTGGATGGTGGGGGCTCATCTAGGCCTATTAACTGTAGTGCCTATCCAACATTGTAGTCTAAAGGTAGCTGGATTTCTTATGGGGTGGGTCAAGATTTCCAGAAAGAGTGTTCCAAGGCAGAATCTGCAAGGCTTCTTGGGATCTAGCCTTGGAATTCCCAGAACAGCACTTCTGCTGAAATTTATTAGTCAAAAAAAAAAAAATTAGGTTACATCTAACTATATGGAATAGAATTAGATTCTATGTCTTAAAGGGAGCATTAGTAAAGTGTTTGTGATCATTTTTATTATACCATAAAATAACAACTTCTTGACTGCTTCTCTGATTCTCTAAGATATCATTGGACCTAAAAACCCTACTTACTACATTAAGCAATGATGAGTGAAAAGTAATTCCCTTACAAGTTTAAATGCCTTCCTTTTAGCCACAGAGGGTTATTTGGATTTATTTACAGTAACACTACTATGCTGGACATTTCCTTGTCTTCCCCCCAACCCTGCCTCCACCTGCCAATGCGCCATCCACCCTATACTATTCCCTTACTAGATTCACTGGAAGCCTAACCTGTATGGGCTCTGTCAGTGGCTCGATTGTACTCTGGTATCTCCTTGGAGGCAGTCAATGGGAGGTGCTGGTAGGGGAGTAAAGGGCAAGAGGAGAGGAAAAGGGGCATCACTTCCTGGCTCCCTTCCCCCTGGAGCATTGTGGTTGGTGATGCTCCTCCAGCAGAGCTCAGGTTACAACTCCAGCCAGGCATCCTCCTCAAGAACGGTAACTTCTTTTTTCTCATTTCAATAACCCCTTTATTAAAAACAATTATGAATTAAATATATCTAAGGCCTCTTTGAGGTTAGTGTTAAGTTAAAGTACGATATTCTTAGATTATATTTTTTCTTTTAACATTAAAATATTTTTAATGAGAAATCAATGAGGAAATTAGTATTGAATTCACTTCTTGAATTGACCTTGTCAAAAAGCAACAACAACTGGCCTCCTGGTGCTTACGACAGGCTGTGTTCTTACACTGCCTGTACAGAAAGAGGAGGCAGAGTAAACCCACCCCATATACACCTCAGCCCAGGCCCTTTGCCTGGTCTGTATTGTGAATGGGGAGACATGGAGTTAAAAAAAAATTTAAAAATAAAAATAAATAAATAAATAAATAAATAAAATTTTTAAAAAAGGCAACAACAAAAATTCCAACAAAAAACCAATCATAAACAGTCTAGAAGATCTGAAATATCTCCTCACTTGGACTAGAAGATATGAAATATTCTCTCAGTTAGATGACAGACCTTAACCCTTTCGGTACGAGCGCCGGATATATCTGGTGCTCATCTGATGACCTGTGTGGACGAGCACTGGATATATCCGGCATCCATCTGTATATAATTTTTATAAATTTTACTTATATAATTGATAGAATTTTATATAAGTATCTCTTAATATTAAAGTTACAAACAACACTTGGAAAAAAGCATTGTTTTATTAAGCATAGATCTTATATAAGGTTAGGAAAGTCTTCACACAAAGGAGGACTGACCATGTGCTCTGTGCGCATTTTCGGCGCGGCACCTCGTACAGCGGGAGTGTCGCGGTGGAAAGAGTGCTCGTACCGAAAGGGTTAAATACCTTACCAGGTAACCCCCGACACTTAGATTCATTTGAATTTACCAGACATTTATGAAGGACTGTCTGCTGAGCATACAATGAAACCACTTACTTACCTCTCCTCCACTAGCCTGTAGACCCCTCCTGGTCCAGGATCGGCTTATTTCCTTTGCTGCCCCTTCATTTAGCTCTGTGCCTGGCACTTGGTAGATATTTAATGTTTGGATGACAAAGGAATGGATGAGAGAATGGCAGAGCATATATACTTGAGAGAAGAAAATGCACAGGACAACCAAAGGCCAGAACTGGGATTATGAAACTCATCCGCCTATCCTAGGGTAAAAAAAAAGAGTATATAAAACAACAACAAAAAATGCTTCTCCTTCCAGAGGACAGTAAATAGTTCTCTCAGAGCCTTTGAAACCAAGGAAACGACTAAGGGTTATACATCAACACCACCTTGACACACAGAAGTCTCACTTCTGTCAACAAGTGTTCACTCCAGTATAACTACACACACACGTGTATGTCTGTATATATTTGGCTCTCTGCCTAGTGAATTCCCCAAGTTCAGTCGGCCAACTCTAAGTCTCATCATGACATTTAAAACTAGTTTCTCTGCTTAAGCCCACAGAACTAGACCAACACCAACACCCCCCTGCCCAGTGACCTTTGCTCTCTTTTAAATAAATAGATGGCATTACTGGGGACGTAGAACACTGGGCTTTCCTGCTGGAATTTCACAGGAGAATCATTGTACCACACAGGGGGCTGCTGCTGTCTTGGAACAAAAGATGCTCTCACCTCTGAGAAGAATCCTCCAACAGTTTCAAAGTGTCAAGAAGTCATTTCTGTACCCCCGCCTAGGAACTAGAAGAAGGTGACAACGGGGAGGAGGCCAGATAGTACAGAGGACTCAAAGTGTGAACAGTTCTGCTTCTGAAGGGAGCTCTGGGCTGGGGCAGAGGTGACCTGAGTGTCCATCCTTCCTTTGCCCCTCACTCCCCAGGTTACCTTGGGCAAGCCACTCATGTTTCTGGGGTTGTGTGTCCTCCCCCATTCATGGGAGCGTTGGGCCAGATGTTCCCAATGGATTCATCCCAGACCTACCAATCTAAGATCACATGTTCCAAAAGAAAGCCTAGCGACAAAGCACTACCAATAAGTTTTATTCTTAATTTTTCCCTGAACTCTCAGCTTTCTCCTATACTTTTTAAAAAGAAAATTAAAGATAACGAAGGTCTACAATTCAGGTTAAATTCCACCTTCTTCCCCATCATATGTATAGAAGCTCCCTAACTCATCACTTGGTTCTAAAACTCCAGCTGGATGTAACAGAAGAGTGTGATTTAGCTTGAACACTTAGTTTATCTAGTGACTTGTAGAAAGTCATTTTATACCAGACTAATGGTGTCACAGCTACCTAAAAAGCTACCAAAACCCAGGTTTAGGAGAAGAAAAGAATGGATGAAGCTTCTTAGATGATTTCAAGATTTTTAGGTGATCTTGAAATAATTTCTGTGATTTCAAGTTCTACCGGCCTCTGTTCCCACGACTTTCTTATTTTCCTTCTTCCCTCCAGAGCTCATCTCAGTGTGGGATGAAGAAAAAATGGCAATTTTTTTCCTGCCAAAATTCAATGTAATAGTAATAGAAATAAGTAATGATAATGATGATGATGATGATTATATCTGACATTTGTGTAGCCCCTAGTATGAACTAGGAATGATTCTAAGTACTTTACATATATTAATTTATTCTTCAGTACAACTCCAAACAGTAGAGACCATTATCACCCCCACTGGCAGACAAGGAAGCTGAGGATCCAAAAGTTTAAGTAATTTTTTCAAGGTCTCCCAGCCAGAAAGTGGCAGAGCTGGGATTCACCCAGGCAATTTGCTCCCAGAATCAAGGCTTTCAACTCATTATTGTTGAATGCCTTCTCCCCACACAGGAATCTATTTCAAAGGAATCTGGAAGGAATGATTTGAATAGTTATAACAATAGGAAAATGAGTGTGAATGTTTATCTCTAAGGTCAATTTCATCTGTATACCTATTTAACAAGGAAGCAAAAGCAAATACCTTGTCAAAAGAAACTGGTTCATAGAGCATAGCAGTGATTTATTTTTTTTTTTTACCCTAAGAATTCAGCACAGATTAGCAAGGTATCAAGCCACAAAACGTGCATTCTTTGGGCTCTTTACCCAAACTACAGGGACATACCAAGTTGCTTTAAATCACCATGGCAACCAGAGTCCATGATGATGCCCCCATATAAACAGACAGGGGAAGGGCTGTCATTACAATCCTGTTTGTGTACAAAGTGAGCATTTGAGGAGAATCTGTCCTGTGGGAGATATTTTACTTTAAAAGTAAAAACACTCTCGCTTTTGTCAGGACTTTCTGTTCTCAGATCTTCTTAATACAGTTATTTCTTTCTCCCTGGAAGAGGTTTAAGAGGGATCGTATCTTCTGCTTGCTTCACAGCTGTATATTGTAAAATCTATTGTGTGCATATGTGTGTTTGCATATTAATGTGTGTACATGCCCACATTTATACACATATATACATGTGTGCACATATGTATATACACACATACAGTTACGTGCATGTGTATATACACACATAATGGGCACATTCACACGCATCTAATATATATTAGACTTCCCAACTTCTCACCATGACACTCTCAGCTCATGATTCTGACACATGACCTGTCCACCTGGAAGCAGATTCAACCAAGAAAGGACACCAAGAGGCATCTCTTCCCTGCCTCTAACAACACAAGGACCAAACTCAGATGTGATCTGATTCATTAAGGTTCCAACTGGCAGGAAAAAAGTCTCTGCTTGCTTGCTCCTCCCCTCGCCTCTGCTATGTGAATAGGGCCAGGCCTGTCCCCTGTCCCCTCAGCCTGTTTGAAGGGGATGCGGGATATAGAAAGAGAACCATCAATTTTTTTCAAAGGCTATTGCATTAATTTTTAGCAGTGTGTTTGAAACGATCACCAAATTGAGATTACAGCCTCAGAGAAGTTGGCAAAATCTCTTCTGCAAGAGAAAACTGCCTGTCAAATTCGATCTAGGTTCTGGAGATTGAATGAGAAAGTGTTTCAGTGTCCCTTTCCACTCTGAATCTGCAAGGTAACAGATCCAGTCAAGGTCATGAATGGAAATAACAAAGAGCAGGAGAGAGCCTGCAGGAAATGCAAAGTGCAGGTTCCCGCAGCGTAGTAGAAAAAGCCCTGGGTGGGGAAGAGGAGGCTCTGCCCCTCGCTGGAGTAAGTGACTCAGACATGACTTTCCCTAGATGTCCAGTCCCTCCACATTGAGAATGAGGGAGGGGATGGATTCAATTACTGCCACCAGCCTTGGCTTCTGAGCGAGGGCAAGCCTGGGTGCTGCTGGCTCCAACCTCTGCAGCCCCCGTCTCATATCCAACTCTACTCATGCTGCTTGCACGGCTCCGAAGCCTACATTACAAAAATAAACACCTTGTTAGATTGTTCTTAATTTCAACGTCTCTGGTTAGGTTTTGTTCCCTTTTTTCTTTTGTTGATTATGTTCCAGTTAAAGGTGAACAACAGTAATTTTTTTAAAAAAGCAAACTAAAGTTAATAATATCTCTAATGCATATTTAATATGGTAAAGTCTGTAACGATGGGTTATATTCATATAAATTAGAAATTATAGTTTAAAAATAAAATGTCAAGCACTTAAGTGTTGTGCACTGTAGCAAAAGATCTATTTTTTAAGTTAGCACACATATTCCTATGCATCTGGAACTTAAGTAGTATTATATTCTATTAAGAGTATTTTCTTTATTTGTAAGAATGATAAATAAAATAAAGTGGATGGTATTTACAATAAAAAAAGAAAGAAAGAAACACCTTGACATATACATCTGTCGAAGGAAAATGCAAGGTGATCCTTTTCTCTTTTGTTTGCTCACATCAGTCTTATCCGTCACTACAGAAGAAGCAGCCAGGAAGAAAGCTGGGGTTAGAAGTTTGGGCTGGGGAGAAGGTTTATTTATTTACATAGGGCTTAATTTTTTTTATGTACTATGACCACGGTTTACTTTCCTGTCTAAAAGCTGTTCAGTTCATATAAAAACCAGCAAACCAATGAAAACTCAGTAACAATAGAAAACTTGAAGTTCACCTAAGCTATTCTCCCTTAAAGATCAGCCTATGTGTGGCAATTTGGGCCCGCAACTCTGTAAAAGAAGGTTGTTTTTTTGTTTGCTTGTTTGTTATTGTTTCTTTGTTTGTTTTTTTAAGTGAGTCCAGGAGGAAAAGTAGAAGAAAAGAAGAAAAAAAGAGGTAAAAAAAGTCTCCCCCAGAAGTAGTTTCCTGAGATGAATGCCAGAAAATTATGTCTAGCATCAGGCTGCACGATGCCCGATGCCCGAGAGGAAAAGTAATTAAGGGAGCCTGGGGGGTGGCGGGGGAAGGGTGGGGAGGGGAGAGGTGGATCATACAAATGATCAAGGAAATTACTTCTGAGTTAGAGCCCAAGGAAATGACCTGGTTCTATAATGGCTGGCGAAGGATTTGGCAACCAGCTTCTAAAATATCTGAAAGGAATAAACATCCAACACTAAAAAATTAATAGGTGATAAAGGAAAAAAACATTACCATTCTTGATAAACCTACTTTAAGTGAAACTTACTTCACTCCATTCCCGGTCTTTGAAAAGATGCAAATCACCTATAAACTAATTTGGGCTGGCATCAATATTCAACTGTCCTGGAGTTAAAGGGGTAAAGCGAAGGAGACGCAGTGAGAGGCGAACAGAGATCAGAGTCTTCCGTTGCACACGAGGACCTGACAATGGCAGAGAATGGATAAAAAATGCCTTTCCCCACAAAGTTGCACAATAACGGTTTCATAGGTAAACCGAGTCACCACGAAGAAATCTTTCCCACATGGCCTGGTAATTAATGATAAGCCAGTCACCATTTTGTTGTCATACCAATAACGCAGACACAGGAACAAAGCCATCACAACAACACCTTCTCCTTTCAGAGCTCTGAAAAGCAGCACAAGATAAGGTCCTGCAAGGAAAGGGGCACCCTATGCTGAAAATCCAGTGAATTCACACTGGACAATAAATCTCCCAAGGAGGAAACTACCTACCCTCCCCTGACCTGCCACACCTTCCCCCTGCCTCCTTCCGCACACAGAAACACACACAGAAACCACTGCTGAGCTATTTAGTTTTAGCATCTCCTCTAGATGGTTCTTTAAAATGTCCACTGTATGATCACTGAGAGCTCTGGAAACTCTTTAAGCTTTATTTGCCAATGTAGCCAATGAGACAGATCCTCTACCACTAGGACTTACCCATTCAGATTTCTTAATAGATGGCCATTTCAGACTAGGGAAAAGTCTTACATGTATCATGGAGCTTAGTGAAAACACTTGCAAAGATATAAATAAACTGTCAGGGATACGTTAACAAAAAATCAGACTTCAATCCAATCAATCCGCAGTTATGCACTGTACACCTTCCATGCACTGGGTACAAACTTGCAGGTCCTTCAACTTGGATGAAGAAAGTGTTCAATTTAGAAACTAAAGTCACAGAAAGGGAATAGTAAGTTTTCAAATGTCATTATTATAGGCTGAATTATTATAAACAATTTCTTATCACCTTTACCATGATTAGAGTTTATGGTTAAAGGAAGATCATAACTCCAACTTTATTTGTGTACTTCTTTGCTGGGATTATTGGTGGTACATTATGGTATTTACTGGTAGGATATTTTTGTTTTCTAGGTATAAAAAAATCATATTGATAGTAAAAAGAGAAAAGATAAGATTTACTGTCATATATATGCACATGTATGCAATTTCTGTAAACTACAAATTGCTTTATAATGGAACTATTATATACATATCTCATATTATAAAACTATCTAGAAATAGTCTGCCCATGTTATCTCAATGCGTTGAAGTTAAAGATAATTCTCACTTGAGCAAACAAACCCTTAGAGAAGAAAAAGATGAGACAATTATTTCCTAGTACCTTTAACTGTCTCATAATTTTTATTTTCCAAATCATTTCACCACATTAATTTCTAAAAATTAAAACTAGAAAACAGGCCCTGGCTGGTGTGGCTCAGTTGGTTGGAGTATCATCTTGCAGACCGAAAGGTTACGGGGTTTGATCCCTAGTCAGGGCACATACCCAGGTTACAGGTCCAATTACTGGTTGGGGTGCATAGGACAAGGCAAGCAATCGGTGTTTCTCTCACACTGATGTCTCTCTCTCTCTCTCTCTCTCCTTTCCCTCCCCTCTGAAAGCAAATGAAAAAATGTCCTCAGGTGAGCATTAAAAAAATAAAATTGAAACTAGAAAATACTACAACCACACGAATTTTCAAGATTTACTTATTTATTTATTTTTAGAGAGAGGGGAGGGGAGGAAGAAAGAGAGGGAGAGAAACATCAATGTGGGAGAGAAACATCGATCTGTTGCCTCTCACATGCCCTCCAAAGGACCGGTCCTCAACCTAAGCACGTGCCCTGACCGACCGGGAATCAAATCGGCAACCTTTCACTTTGCGGGACAATGCCAAACCAACTGAGCCACACAGGTCAGGGCCATGCTAATTTTAAATAATAACTTTGGGTCAGCATTAGATTTGCTAACTAAAATCCACTAACTTATATAAATCTAAGTTTTCAGGTATTTGAGTGTAGGGTCCTAGGAATTAACTCTAGTTAACTCCACATTTGTCTAAATGTATAAAAAGTACAGTAATTTTTGTCTAACAATAGGTCCGTCCTTGCAATGTATATAATTTTGCACTGGAATTTAAAACAGAGCTTAGCAGAACTAATTTACATTTATATTACATGGGACTGTTCCATTGCTAGAATGTCACATTGCATCTTTAAAATACATACATATTATAAATTCCTTGCTCCGATGTGGAGCTACAAGAAAAGACATGTTGGATAACATAATTTATAGAAAAAGAGCTCTTTAAAATTCAAAATATGCAGCAAATTCTTGGAATTCTAAAGACTTCCACCTAAATATTTACCCAGTTATAATTTGTTCAGTCGCTCAAAACCAATACCTTATGTACAAATAGAACTTAATTCATAAAATGGTAGATGTGTTGAGGGGAGAAAGCCACCTTCCAGCCCCCAAATCTGACATGATCATTCCTTGGACGCGAGAATAAGTTAGAATAAAGTTCTAAAACAGGCATTTGCTAGGGA
Organism: Macrotus californicus; assembly: GCA_007922815.1. Classification (NCBI taxonomy): domain Eukaryota; kingdom Metazoa; phylum Chordata; class Mammalia; order Chiroptera; family Phyllostomidae; genus Macrotus; species Macrotus californicus. Next base: position 120,494 of record VMDR010000909.1, on the reverse strand, counting down.
CTCTTTGCCTTCATGTCTGAGGAGCCAAGGAAATCCTCCCAGCTGTCGGAAATTCTGACATCAACACTGTTACCCAGAAGACACTGGACAAAGAAGTGGCAGCCACACCCTCCACTGACAACAACAGCTGCACAGAATCCTCGGGAGCAGCTGATCTACATCAATGTGTTGAATGTGCCTCACGAGCGTCCCCATGTCTTCAGACCACAAATCACTGCAGTGCTGGGAGAAGCGTGGGGTGATCACCAAGCCCTACAGAGAATTCAGGAATCCAGCCAAAAGCAATCAAAGTACTTTGCTCTGGCGGCTGATGGAAGACTTGGCTTCTCCTACCTCCGCATCTGAGACAATCAACCCCTTTTCAAAGCACTATTCCATGTGCTCCTCGCAACAAATGACCGAGGCAGGTAACTTTTCCCTTTCGGTGGAGACTTGGGGAGCTCTTGCTCCTTCCACAGGCCACAGAAATGGTAAGCGACTGAGTCAAAAGGCCACCAAAAGTTCCTAACTCCTCATCCTGTGGTCTTTCTACTAAGCCATAGTGCCTGTAGCAAAATTTATGCTTTCTCATACTAGAACTGAATGGCAACAACAGTGCTATTTCCCATCACCACCTGCCACAGGAGACAGAGATGGAAATAACTTACAGATATTTACATGGGAACATGGACAAGTATCAACGACAAATCGACTATGGCGGTGGGTGTCAAAGATGACGCTGGGTCTTATCTTCACAGCAGTACAAACGGGGCTGTCATCTGCAAAGGTGGGGAACACTGTCTTTATTGTTTCCATATTTTTCAAGCTTGCCAGGATAATCCACATGTCATGCAAATGTATTCTGTTCAGTAAACGTATCAAATATCAAAAGTTTATCAAATATAGGACTTTTCCTAAAAATAAGTCCACAAATTAAAAAAAAAAACAACAGAAGTTTGACAGCAACAATAGAACTTCTTCTGCAACGTCAGCAGAGCACTTTCCCCACATAAGGCAGGCACACAAAGACAGAGATCACTGTCAGGTAGGGCCCACGTATGTTTCCCTGTGAATACAAAGCCCCCACAGGTCAAAAACAGAATCCAAAATATCCTCTCTGTGCTTGCCTTGCTTCTTTCCTTCACCACTCATCAACCAATCATAGCCTACTGTCTGTGGAGACAGACGCTTAGGAAATTGCTTATCACTGTGTGCTCTGCTGGCATGCCGCGTGTCGCATGTACTCCCAGAGTAATGTCGTGTTTTGTTCTGTTTTGTTTTTGCGTTATAAAATGGGAGCTCTTCTCCAGTTGTATTGAGACATGCTTGACAAATAAAAATTGTATATATTTAAGGTGCACAACACGCAAAAGTACATTCAGAGCCCACCTGCCTGAATGACTGCAGGGGCCTCACAAAATGGGGCGGATGATGGACATGACCTGGACGAGACAAGCAGCAGACCTGGATATCTAGAGGAAATAAAACTTTTGGTGGCTACTGAGATCAGATTCAACACCAAAACATGGGAGTGTGGAGTTGACTAGGGTCTCTGTAGGCCAACCACATGTCTTTAAAAGTATTCAGGGTTGTTTCGGGCACAAAATGCTGCTCTGGAATGTAAAACATTGAGTTTCCACCAATCGCCGTGGGTGTGTAACCGGAGGCTTTGACTACAAATACCTTGAACATTAACCATGGCCAAAACCCAGTGCAAGTTTGGGGACCCATAAACCAAGAGTCTGACCCTCATGGGAACAGTAATCTACCACGGGGACAGATATGGGAAGAACAAAAAACAATGTAGACAGAATAAAGCTAGTGCTAAGAAGAGAGAGAAGCAATTTTTGTGGAACATTGAGGGACAATGTATTTTCCTTTACTGGTGAGACAGGAAGTATATTATAAAGACAATGACATTTGAGGTGGTGGTGCTGAGAAATGAATAAAATTTCAACAAGCAGAAAAAGCCTATCCAGCCTAAGACAATACCATGTCAAAAGCATCAAGAAGAAAAACTACATTTAGATTTTGGGGAACAGCTGGCAGTCTGGAGTGAATGCAGTCCGGTTGCCCCGGAGTGGGTAAGGTCAGGATGAAGCGGGGACAGGAGGGGCAGAGTCCTGGGCGAAGGAGACGGAAGTGTCATGTGCGGGCTCTGGGAAGCCCTGAATGGTTCTGGAGCAGAAGAGCTATTGGATGATGAGAACAAAGCAAATATTGGATCACTGTGAATTTCTGGTCAAAGCCCCCATGCTCTCCAGTTGAACTGTGATGTTCATGACTTCACTACAGACTACGCTTACTTATCCTGCAAATTGGGATTTCAAATCCCAAATGTTCTTTTATCATTTCCACTTATCATACAAGGCTCTATAGACTTCTATGACCACGTTTCCAAGAGCTAAAAATGTATCTATATTCAAGTTTCTTGAGACTTGGCCTATAGGTTTTATTTGGGGAAAGAATAATTTCAGTATCTAAATTGTCATTGTACTGAGTTTTCACCCCTAAAAATTTCTTGGTTGGAGGGCTGAGTCGCGTCTTGAATTCTAACTAGCTTTTTAGTGACTAAGTCTATATGGACATTATTGAATAGAAGTAGAATAAATGTTTTGTGCGTGTTTTGCATTAAATAAATGTGGTTTTAAGTTCTTTTTCACTTTACAATCCCCCAGAGAACACAGTAACAAACGTACAGAGCTTTTCAAGGACATACTCAATGAAACATGTAGTAGAAATGTTACCTGACATTACAAAAACAGGATGCGAGGGTAGAATGAAACACAAAAGAGTTGAGCATCCCTATTCTCTTTGATCTCTTTTAATAAAAGAAATATCTGATTTGGAATTTATACCGCAAAAATGGATTAGAATAATCACTCATATCCCTTTCTCCTTCTGTCCGCTGTAATTTATTTGTTCAGGTTATCTCCATTAATAATGATAGAAAAGGAGGGTAATGGAGGATTAGGCACACGGCAGAGCTGGAAGAGGTCCCTTTATGGCTCTGGAGAGGCATAAGCAATTTCATTACCACATATTAAGGAGGTGGGTCGACACAAAAATGTTCTGTTCTCTTTCATGGGCGGTACTAAAGTTCTAAGGGAAGAATATTTTTGCTGTTTCCTTTGCTATGTGAAGTTAAGTAGATTGATAAATGCTACCCGCTTCGGGACTTTTATAAAAAGGCACAGAAAACTTGTGATTTTGATTTCAGTCTCAGCATCCTTTTCAAAAAGCAAAAGATGCTCACAGAGGAATACTGTTAGTTGGAGCTATTCAAGTGTAGGTAGCCTGAGCAGAAGACACTCCTGTTTCGTGTGCAGGGATGACAAGAGAAGGCATGGCTTAGGCAGGGGTGTCAAACTCACTTTCACCGGGGGCCACATCGGCTTCGTAGTTGCCCTCAAAGGGCCGAATGTAACTTTAGGACTGTATAAATGTAATGACACCTTAACCAGAGGCAAGGAGTTCAGTGCTGCCGCCAGGTAGAAACAAGGTGCTGGGCCGGATAAAACAAGGTGAAGGGCCAGATTCGGCCCGTGGGCCTTGTGTTTGCCACCTGTGGTAGAGTGTGATGAGCTGAGGTTCTGGTGATTATTTTTTAGCATGACTTTGTGAAGTGGGGCATCTGGGTAAACTTCGACATCCTCAAGTGTGGCAGAAACAACAGCCTTACTTAGGAAGAGCTCCAGGAAGGTATCTAACTCTCAGAGAAGATTCTCTTTTTGCAATACAGTAACTATGAAAAATGCATGAAGATGTTAATAGGCAATGGGCCCTCAATTTAAGCTATAGCACTCCTAGATTTGCTTTATTTATTGCTTGAAAAAAAAATCTTGCTTTTAAAAGAAGCAGTAAGGCATTCCTATTCAACATCATACTAGCAATCTTTGGTAATGCAAAGACGTAGGAAAAAAAAGAAATAAAAGGCAAACAGATTAGAAAAAAAGAAATAACTATTCTCTATTCTCAGACAAAATTATGATCTACACAGAAAATACTAAAAGTCTACAAAAAAAAAGCTGTTAGAACGAATAGTGAGCTTAGCAAAGTTGGAAAATACAAAGACAATATACAACAGTCAATACACTAGCCACAGAATGGAAAGCTAACATTTTTTTTAAAGTGCTACTAACAGTGGCACCAAAAATACGAAATCTCAATCTACGTGAAATCTAACTTTAGATGGAGGTCTAAATCTAACAAGATATGCCCAAGATTTGTATGCTAAAAGCTATAAAATATTAATGAGCAAAACTGAAGACGACCTAAATAAATGGAGATGTCTATGTCCGTCTTGTGGATGGAAAGACTAACTATTGTCATTGTAGATTCAATTCAATACCAATCAAAGTTATCAGTAAGGTGAGTGTTTGCTTATATTTGGCAAATTATCACCTTACATAAGAGAAAGTCAAGGTAACTCCAAGCTTTGAGGACAAGGATTAGAGTTTGAAATGCCAGCTCCTCGTTTCTCGGCGTGTGGTGTGTGGAGCAGTGGGAACAGCAGCGGCACCATCTGGCAGCCACCGCAGACCTGCTGAACCAGACTCTCCATCTCTAACAAGAGTCCCAGGCCGTTCAGTCAATACACACATCAAAGTTCGAGAAACGCTGGCTTAGTGTGGTTTCCACCTCCAGGTCTTCCCCAAACAAATCTCTCTCATCCAAACTCTTTTCCCTTATTTAAGTATCCAAGTACAGGTAAAGGAAATTAATTAAATTCTTTTTTTTTTTAATTCTTTCAAAGGCTTGTTTATTTCTTTGGGAGAGCCCCATGTTCTGAGCCCTAAAGCCATTTCTAAGGTCTGACTAAGTTAAAGCAAGTAATTTGCTTAATTAACACCTATTCCTCCCAAAGGAGCTAAAGTTTTAGAGACTAGTAGGTACAGTGGAGGGGGGATAAACCGATGAAAAAATCTTTTCTCTAATGAAACTTCCATTTGTAGAGAAAAGCCGATAATGTTTAAAAGAGAAGGGCTTTAATCCAAAGCATATGTTGACAAATCTTTGTTTTAAAATAAAGATCTACATGTACTGTCCTCCTTTCTGCTCAACTTTTCAGATGCCGCTCTTTCTTCACTCCTATCTCACTGAGTAATTTCCTCTAAGGTCGTTTTTATGTCATTGTATCTGTTCTCAAAGCAAAATTCACACACACGCTGTTCTTGAGAGGGGGTTCCACACATGGCTCTTACATGGGTGGGCCAGGTCTTTGATATTTCTGTGACTTCACTGTTCTTTAAGTGTGTGCATGCTTTATTTCTAAATCCAGGACACAGGCCTTTCTTCCTCCCGAGTCTCTGAATACTATACCTTCCCCTTCAAAGTTCTGTAGAGGCCTCTGGCCTCCTGTTTAAAGGTGCTGCAGACTCCGGCCAGGTGGAAAACACTTCCTGACTTTTGCTCAGAAAGTCCATTCAGAGAGCAACAGAACAGGCTGTGGCCTGATGGATCCTGATACGGTGCTTTCTTGGACACGACATGAGCAAGATGCCATGGGGTGAGAGAAGATACCACAGAGTGAGACCACCCTGGAAGGAAACTAGCCAGTCTTGGGAAAGTCCGAGATGAACTTGTAAAACAGGGAAGCTTGGTAAGAACCATTTGGCCAGGCAACTCCTAGCCTCCTTGGTGGACCGCCCGTCCCTGAGACATTCTCCACACAAAGCAGGCTGACTGCGTTCTGAACACTTGCTGTTAAACAGTCTCTCAGGCCCACCACCTCAACATGGCCTCAAAGAGAATCTCAATCTCCCACTTCACCAAAGAGATTATTTCTAGCAGATGCACTGCCACTGCGGCACATGGACCAAACAGGAGCTCCGAATTTGTGGTATTTGATTATGTAAAAGAAATCTGACAGAGAAACATTATATAGAAACAACTGGTCAGTGAACTCGGTCACTGTCACGTGCGTCACAGCTGGGGACACCACAGCTCAGGCTGCAGAGTTCGGGAGCACTGCTGTTCCTGTCCAAGGGCTGGCATTCATTAGCATACTCCATCTCTAGAAAACGTGTTGTTAATCAGCCTAAACCTCAGCTTTCTGCCCTCTTGAAGTAATTGGCTGTGACTCATCCATTTAAACAGGACACCATAAAATGCTATGTTTTGAAGAAATTAAGTGCCTAATTTAATCCATGTGCCTACCTTTAAATTTTTAATTATTCATTTCTCCATGAGAGCGAAAAAGGTTGGATGCCTTGGGTTATTTATAGCCAGGGGATTATGGAAGAACACAGAGAGTAGGAGGAAAGAGAAGAGAGCCAGAGGAGAAATTCCATTAAAAATAAAGTGAACTCGGGCTGGAAGGCAGAAAGGCTAGAGATGAAAAAGTCCACAAGTAGGAGGAAAAGGAGTCCATGTGCACACTGATGGCAGAGAAAAAAGGAGAAGTAGAAGGGCAAACTCAGTAATATCAGAGTGGTCGGGGGAGGGAACCCAGCGATGGGCACAGAAGAAAATCCTCACACCAGCAGTGAGTTTTTAATGCCCTCTGGCACTTTAGTCACTGCCTGTGAACTCAGCCATCATCTGCCTGCAGAGCCCTGACGTGATATGACCAGGCTTGTCTGATGGATTACCTATGAGAGCAGATGGCACAGTTTCATAGTTACTGAGGGATCCCCAGTGCCCTGGGATTGCCTTGTCATGCCTATAAGGTATGAGCTGGCTCGGTAGTTAGGAGGGGAGAATGAAGGAATGGCCACATCTCTTTTGAAAAGTATCTCCCTGTCTAGAAATGACACAGTGAGTTTTAGAAGGCCTGGAAGGTTTGCACCAGCAATTCTGAAACACATCCAAATGTACAAAGCATCTGCTTCAAGAATTATGGAGACAAATGTGTTGATGATGAGAATGGCTGGCTTACATCAAGAACCCTCACATGGAAACAACAACACAGGGACAGACCTAGCGTAAAGGGGCCGTAACAAGTGCTGACAAAGCATTAGTGCTGGGAACGCCTCCCTCTAATTCAGATGTGGTTTAAGAGTCGCTCTCTTCACCACGGTTTTGAGGTAACCTATTTTTATATAAAGGTCTCTGGATTTTAGAACCCCTCCAACTGCCTAATTCACTTGCCTGAAAAAGTATTTCCCAGGGTATTAAAAGTCTGTTTTCAACCAACAGTGGAAATGGCAGACCAAGCCCTGGCTGGGTACCTCAGCTGGTTAGAGTGTTGTCCCAAAACACCAACGTTGCAGGTTCGATCCCCAGTTAGGACACGTATAAGAATCAACCAATGAATGCATAAATAAGTGGAACAACAGAAGAAATTAATTTCTCTCTCTCTTTGTCTCTCTGTCTCTCTCTTTCCCTCTCTCTAAATCAATAAATAAATAAAAAAGAAAAAATGGCAGACCACTCAAGAATGAAATTTTCAGACATTCCAACAGGTACCGTCATCCTAAACACAGAAACAGATTGTACAGATCGGATTCCGCCCTGTCCGCCCTTCCCCTGTCTGCATGGCCTCGTCCTCACGGCTGACTATGCTCACAGCTGCCAGCAGCAACAGGCAAGGGGGCTCCCGAGAAAGAGTCATTTAATTTTCCCCAGTTCTGGCCCTGCTCTCTGGAAGCAACGCGATCTCAATCAAGTCCCTAAAATTCTCCACGGCTCATTTTCCTTTATCTCCACAAGTAAAACGGAAGGGCTGGCCCGAAAGAGAGAACAGATGAATATTTTATAGATAAGAAAACCTTTGCCTTTCAGCATGCAGCCAGAGATCCTTTGATTACATGCAAGATGGAAAACATTTTTTACAGGTAGAAAAAAGCCGTTGTAGGCGTAATGTTAAGTACGGCCCCAGGTATAAATTGAAAATAATTAGGTTAATGACAATAAAGCAGCCAGATTTGACAGGGACTTGAATGCCAGGCTGAGGTGTTCACAAACAGGATCTTGCAAGCAGTGAAGAAAAGCAGAAGGGTTTTGAGGAGAGCGACATAATGAGAATGCTGCTTCACAGAAAGCAACTAACTTGCATTTTTTTTTAACTTTTTAAAGATATTATTTACTTATTTTCAGAGAGAGGACAAGGGAGGAAGAGAGGGAGAGAAACATCAATCGCTTGCCTCCCGTGTGCACCCATCCAGGGACCACACCGCCAACCCAGGCATGTGCCATGACTGGAAATTGAATCCAGGACCATTCGGTTTACAGGACGATGCTCCAACCAACTGAGTCACACTGGTCAGGGCAAAAGCAAACCTGCATTTATAGAGAAATGGTGATATCAGTAGAAATAGGAACATTAGGAAATAGCCACTCTGGAAATGACAATGTGAGTGTGAGTTCCTAACTACTGAGTTTGAAAAGCATGTTGGGAGGAGGGGGTATAAAGGGACTAAGTGGTAATGGAAAAAAATACAATAAAAAATGTTTTGAAAAAGAAAGAAAAGTAGATCAGCCACACAATGAGCAAAGCTTCTTAGGGAATTTGAGATACTGAAAGCAGGGGAAAAGGTCATGCATGCCTACAAATATCAATTCAGCAATCACAGGAGTACATATATTGTCATTATTGAAACTAAGAAAATAGCTAAATTTGTAGTCAGTTGGGATCCTTCATTTGCAAGCAACAGAAACCCACTCATGGCTACTTAACAGAGAAATCTATTGGAAGAATATGGAGTAGGTCACAAAATTAAAGAACTTCCTCCCTCAACTTAGTCGGAAGGATTATTAGAGTTGAAACAAGAGCTGTATTTATACCCTCGCTTTTCCACTCATCACCGATGAAGCTTTGGTTAATTTACTACTTGATATTCCTTAGCCTCCTGGTCTTTATAAAGTGGAGGTAGAATCAGATGATACAAAAGATCTATTTTAAGTCTAGTATTCTCCAAGATCTCTGTCTTCAGGAACTATATTCTATGATACCGATGAGGAACTTCCCAGGAACAAACACTGAGGTTTGGGAGAAAATGCAGTGAAGGCTTTTTCTGTAACGCACAAGAGTATGTTCAGAATGTCCACTAGTCTTCTGAGTTCTGTCCCAATAAACCAGTTAGTATGTCTAAGTCACATAGTCTCAAACTAGGAGTACTCTCTTTTCAGAAAGTTCAACATGACATAAAAATTCAAATTTTCCACAGATATTATTTCTACCAAGCTAGATATTATTCTAGCTTTCAGAGTTGCAGACAAAAAAAAAATCTGGTGTCAGTCTTATTTTCTTTTCCTTTCCCAGTAACTTCTTGCTGTTTTGAAGATTTTAATAGTTTTATTCACATTTTGGAGATCCAGAAGCTTTAAAAGCATATGCCCAGAAGTGTGTCCTTTTTTTTCATAAATCCTGCTCAGAACTTAGTGAGGACCTTCAATTTATGCACTAAAGTTTTTCAAAGACAGGAAATTTTCTTTTATTAGCTTTAAAAATAACTGCTTCTCCTTCATCTGTTCTTTTGTGGCCCTTCTGGAATACCCATGTAAGGGTCCTCGGGCTGTCCTCTGGGTCTTTCAGCATCCCTCATTATTTTAATATTTTTATGCTTCTCCTCTGAGCTTTGAAATATTTCTTCATATTCACCTTCCAAGCTGCTCTTTTAGTTCCTAATAGCAATTATTCTCTTTCAGTTGAACTACTGCATTTTAATTTCAAAATAACTTGAAAGTCCCAATAACTCCTTTTTACTCCTAAGCAAATCTTCCTAAATACTCTTATTATCACTGGTCACCTTGCATCTCTAGTAGCTCAATTTCACTAGGCAACATCTGTCCTAGGTATTCTGTTGGGCCCTCCTCCCACAGTTGCACTATTATGGTCTATGATTAATCTTTACTTATAACCTTTCCACACCCCTCTCACCCTCCAGTAGTCAAGTAATAATCACCCTAGCCCTGGCCAGTTAGCTCAGTTGGTTGGAGCATTGTCCCAACACGCCAAGGCTGTGGGTTTGATCCCCAGTCAGGGCACATATAAGAAATCAACCAATGGATGCATAAATAAGTGGAACAATACATCAGTGTCTGTCTGCCTCCCTCTCTCTCTCTAAAACTCAATAAATAATTTTTTTTAATTAAAAGTCAACCCAGGTAGGAGGAAACTTTCAAACATTTGACCGTTCAGCTGTCATCGTCGGCCAGTGAGGCACTGATCAGCAGCCACCCACCTTCTGTCCATTCTCCTGGGAGAAGCCTCTCTGCACCAGATCTTCTAAGTCACAATAGTTAGTCTCCTAGAGTCAGGGCTTTGAGGATCGCTTCCCATCCACTTAACTCCCTGGCCATTATTTAGGGTCCAGGCAGATCCAACAGGCCCATTAAAGCTTATGCTTGGGCTCTTCCTTCTGGGGGTCTTTTCATCTCACCTACACCAATCATTAGCCATCCTTGCCCCACCACCCCCCGGCCTCTCACGTTCTCTATCTCCTAGAATCTATTTGGCCCAAAGGGGAATAAGTTCCTAAGCTTGCTCTTTTATCCAAAACTCCCAGGAAAAAATGGCCTCAATTATACCTTCATTGTCTGCCAGCTTGTCAACCCCAGCTGCCACCCAGCTCAGTAGAAGTAGATCATTGGAAGTTGGGAGGGGATGATATGAAGAATATACCTTCTAGTTACCATCTTTCCAGAATCCCCTATCTCAAAGTGTCCCTTAAAGTGAAATATTTTTTTAAATATAACTAAATAATTAAAGTACAAATTTCTAACAGATATAATCCCTCTGTGGTCTTCAATGGGCCTAATGGATCTTATTCACATTAGAAAATAAACTCTGCTTCTGAAAGTGTTACATTACTGAGTAGCTAGCATCTCCTTAGAATTACAATAGCCTGATTTAAAAAAAAAGAAAAACTTGAGTACTTAGTTTTTCAAGGTTATGTCTACCGTAGAAATAGAAGTCCACATAAAGTTTCCCTCATCTCTTACCAAGCTTCCCTAGATTGTCTTAATGCTATCAATTTTTCTTCCTGTCAAACTAAGAAATTTGCCAGACAGGGTTTAACTCAACTTGTGTCACGAGAAAGACCTTACTAAACGTGAGCCAGTTTCTACAGACAGAGGCACGGCGGTGTTAACAGTGACAGGCACAATGGGAGATGGCTTCTTGAGTTTGAGCTATAAATAGGTGGACGCCCTGCTGGGTGCCGTGGTAGAGGACTGGAGCTGTGGATGGAATGTTGGTTTGAGGAGCTGTGTACAACTTAAACTGTACGTTCCGCCTGGCTTCTTAGTGTGCCTCTGCTTTTGAAATTCAGGACACAGGCATGCCAGTGACCAATGCCAAGAGAAGCTGATACTGAGAAGATTCTCTTCCAATGTCCCCATTGATTGTCCATTTCTTTTATGGAGTACTTGGAAGATACTAGGACCCCCTTCTCAATTCACATGGTGGACAGGTCCAGTTCTCTGCTCTTCTCTGCTCGTGCACAGTACAAGACCAACTAGATTAAGAAAGGACCTAGATGTAGATATCACTATGCATTCTTTCTCTCTTGTCCCTCTCAACCACTCCAGGAAACTCTAAGAGCACAGAAATGCTGGCTCTTCCTGCCCTTGGACTTCAAAGATCCCCTGTTGCTGTCGCTGCAGGCATCCTAGATAACAATCCATGAGCAAGACAAGAAAACCATGTCCAACTGCCAACCCCACTGTGTGTACTAATTACTGTAAGGTAAGCGCTTCCTCCTTCATGCTTATCCCCTTAATTAAGATGACTACCCAAAACCTAAATCTGGAGAAATACATTTTAGCATCACTAAACATCAAATTAATGAGCCAATCTGTTCACATGACAGCTTACAAGCGTGTTTTCCAGTTTGCCACCAGCAATTTCCCCCTGGATATCAAGGCACATAGGGCAGACGCCTCCTATCTCCAGCTCTGACCCATTTTTACCCAGGTTTTGAACATGTTTAAGGGATTGAATTAACTGCCTTTATATGATAAGGCAGGAAAGACCTTTTCCAGAGCGGCATTTTCTTAACAGTTTCTGATCCACCAAGAAACTGTCCTCATCTATTCATCCATCAAATACATAGGGTGCACTTGCTACGTGTTGGCTGCTGAAAATAAAACAATGAATAAAATAAATGGAGTTCTAGCAATTCGGAATTTAATTTATTCATTCCTGTATGGATATCTTCAAATGTTTATTGAGTACCTAACATAAACCATGCCATTTTTGACCACAGAGTAATCTAAAACTAAAACTAAACTACGGTTGACCATTTTAGATTACGGAATGAGAACGGTTAAAGCAGACAGGCCCCATCCCTAGCTTATGTTAAAATAATGGAGTAAAACAGAAGTATCAGATGAGGGGAAATGCTATGCAGATAATTAAAATGACATCCTGTGCTGAAGAGGGACTATGTGATTACTTCAGAATGGGTGGTCAGGGCAGGCTATAATCTGAACGAGATCAAAGAGGCAGTCACAGAGAACAGCATTCCCAACAAAAGGAAGAGCTAGTGCAGGGAAAAGCATGGTACATTTGAGGACAGAAAAGAAAAGAAGTGCCCTCTATGGCCCAGAAATGTTAATCTGAGGTATTATTCAAAGTGAAAAAGATAGCTTTGTACACAAATGTACATGAACAGCAGCCTTATTCATAATGTCCGTCAATTGGTATAAGGACAAAGAGATATATCCATAAATGGAATACTACTCGGCAATCAAAAGGAATAAGCTTCTAAGAACATAGGTGAACCCCAGGAACACTGTGTTTGTTGAACGAGCCTTATGCAAAAGACAGTACTTACTGCGTTTCCCATTTATGTAAAGTCCTAGAAGAAGAAAATGAAATCTATGCTGACAAAAAAAAAATCAGAACAATGGGTGCAATATTAAACCCTAGCTCAATACATGCTGATGTGATTATGGGACAGTATACTGATGTCTGCAATTTACTTTGAGATGCACCAAACAGAGGAGAGTAATAGACAGACAGAAAGGTGGACAGCTGGGTGGAGAGGTGATAATGCAATTAGACTAAAATTTTAACAACAGAACCTAACTCATGAGTACACAGGTGTTTACTGTAAAATTCTCAGCTTTTCTGATATTTAAATTTTTCTATAGTCAAAGCTATAGGGAAAGAAAAGAAGTCGAATATAGCTAGAGCACCCTAAGGTGATAAAGACAAGTACTGATCTGCTAATTCACACGAATCAACGTATTTCACTCAAGTATTTTCTGGCTAAAATGATATTTCTTTTCCTCCATTCAATTGGTTTCATGGTTTCCAGTTAGTAAATAATAAATTCTGTAGTCACACATTTCCTCAATGTGAACTGGTACAATAATCAATGAACGTGCACTACGTCCCTGACACTATGCTGAAGGAAACAGAAAATAAAAACTATAAGTCACTTTTCAAACTTCCAAAAAAAGCCTTGCAAAATTAGTCGAGGAGATGGGACCAAGTCATATAAAACAATCAGAGAACAAGCTAGGAGAAATGAAAAGATAACGCTATCATAAAAATGAGATTTAAAGAAAAAAGCAACCAGCCAGGAGGAATGGACATCTGAGTGGCCCAGAAAGACGGACGAAATTGGATTCAGGGGAAAATTTAGAAAGAAAGTCCCGAGAAGGCAGTGTGAAGTCTCCAGGTCACAATGTGATGTTTATTAAGTACTTATATGCTGAGCTGTACCAATCACATTATATTAATTGAACAAATATTTACTTTATTCCCAGGTGCTAGGGATAAAACAAGGCACAAATTGCTTTCACTTAGTGGACCTCACATTCTAATGGGTTGGGAGGAGGGATGACAGTCAGTAAACATGATAAATAAACTACCCAGTTTACTAGACAGTGAGGAGCCAAGACAAAGAACAAAGCTGGGAAGAAGGACATGAAGCGTTAAGAGGGAGGTAAAATTTTATAAGAGTTAGGGGGAATTCTCATCGAGAAGGGAATTCTTAAGCGAAAACAGAAAGGAATGAGACAGCTGATGACGTGGGGAAACGAGGAAGAACATTCCAGACTGACAGGATGAAGCCCTGAGGCAGCAGCATTTCAAATATTTACCCAAACAACAAGGAATGGAGAATACATTATCACCTCACTTAGTCGCTGAAATCTGCAACCCCATGAGCTGTGTCCTATAAATCACACACATTTTACAGATGAGGAAATAGGGCACAGAAATGTTCAGAAAGCTTCGATCCACTCAAAAGAACCCTCGGTAAAATCAGTCCTGACCACGTCATAACAAAGTTGCTTTAATGTACAATTAGAGCCTGTTTGTTCTTTGCTTGGTAGATGCAAGCATCAAAAGGAAGTAAGGTTCTAAGGTTCTGGATATTATAACCTGAACAAGAAAGCAAAAGCAAATTCAACTAAATCCTCATCACCAAATAATTTATTTTGCTGGCTAGAGAACAAGAAGGTCAATTAGGCCAACCAAAAGATTATTTGATTTGAATAGATGAGGATTATGATTAATTCAGAAGAACAAAATAAAACACCTTCATGAAAGGGCAGAGTGGAAATCTTATTCAAGTATGATGAGTACAGAATGTCAGCAATGTGGTTGCTTTAATCAATATACCACAGATGAAATGATAAACGCAATCTGCCTGCAAATGAAAACTATAAATATATCACAAATACGATGTCGCATTTGCTACAAGCAGAAACTCACAGCCTACTGGTCTGAGCCACAAGAAATACCTGGAGCCTTGTAGTTCTCAGCATTAAAAAAAATGTTCCCCTCCATGTGATTCAAAGCAACAGTTCTTACAAACAGCTCCGTGCCTGTATAAAGTGCATGGAAGATGATCCTTAAGCCTCTCTCCTTCCATGCACTCCACAAATGAGAACATCCAGAGACTTGAGGGCTGAATTGAAGCTAAAACCCATATCTATAGGTCAGACCACTGAGTCCCTCCCAAATTACAGAAGGTTATTTACAATGTACCCAGTGCAAGAAATAATTTCAAGTTAACTCTGGTAACCCATATGCAACTGATTTCATTTTTATAACTCCCCTAGATCAGCTGCTGCTGAATAGAATTTTTTACCATTTGTGGGTCTTTCCAAACACTTTCATTTTCCTTAACCAGGTTATGTTATTCCCAGTGAGTGCTGGGCCACTTTCTGAAGGATGATATCACTGCAGACCCATCGGTGTCAGCTAATAAAAATCTATTAGGCTGCCAATCTTGTCTTCACCTCTGGCACTTACACCCACATGGCAATAGCCCCCTATGGCTGCTTTCTTGACTTCTCTTATTTGCCCCATTCATCATCTCAACAGCACATCATGGCATTCAGAACCACCTCAAAAGGCCATAGACCAATTGCTGCAGAGATGGGGATATTAAGTTAAATCCATGCTTTGGCAGAAAGCCTCAAAGAGACCCAGGAAGAACAGGCAAGTGACAGAGACCAAAGCTTTTATTAACGGGCAGTTGGCTCATCATGTTCACGGGACTCTTGTAAGAAATTCAACTCTGATTTAAGTAGGAATACCAGGCAGTGAAGCTCTAGAGGAATGGCTTCCATTTTTCTTGCCACGTTTAACTCAAATGCCTAACCCTTGTTTATCGTTTGTTTTTTGTCAAGTCAGATCACGGCATAAAACATGGAATAGGACAAGCAAGTCTTCATTAAGCATCTTTCTGCACAAAGCATTAGCCTTTGTCCCCCAGAAGCTTACAGTTTAAGAAATTAGGGTTTAAAAACAAAACAAATTAGGGTTTAGGTGAGGTGGTGTATTTCTGGTAAGACTGCAGAAAATCAACTCACAGTGCCCATCTGGACACTTCTGTTCCTAACTTAAAATAAACAATCGTGCCCTGGCCAGGTGGCTCAGTTGGTTGCATTACTGCCTGTAGAAGAAAAGGTTGCAGGTTCTATCCCAAGTCAGGGCACATACCTAGGTTCGATCCCTGGTCTGGGCGCATATGGGAAGCAACCAATCAGTGTTCTCCCTCACATCAATTTCTCTCTCTCTCTCTCTCTCTCTCTCTCTCCCTCACTCTCGCTCTCACTCTTGTGCGAACGCAGTCTCTCTCTCTCCCTCCCCCACCTTCCTTTCACTCTAAAATCAATGAACATATCCTAGGGTAAGGATTTTAAAAAAACCGCCATGAATCAATCCCTTTAAGAGTTATTTGTATATCAAAGGCTATATTAAACTAAGCATCCTTTATAATAAATAAAAATGTAAACAGAAGAACATGTCAAGAAGCCAAGCCCTGCCGACATCCTTCTGAGAGGCTGATGATCCCAGTGAAGACAACAGCTGCCAATGAAGCCCTCATCACTCAAAAGCGTGGTCCTGCAGTTGGCAGTCTCAGCACCACCTGGACACTTGCTGAAATGCAGAATATCTCAGGCCCCACTCCAGACCTACGGAGACTGAATCTGCATTTTATCAGCATCCCCAGGTAATCTCCACATACTCTGGGGCTCAAGAAGCACCAAGCTCAATGAATAAGCTCCGGGTTCCAAATGGAACTGGTCTTCACCGACACACCCTGCTTGTTCACCCAGCACTGGCAGCCGAGTGGTGAACGCACACACTGCACGTAAGCCCATCCACCTGGGTCACACAGATGACATCAAGGCTGTTGCTTGAGGGACTCTGCAATTAAGGGGATAAGTGAGGGAGGACCAGGGCCATCTGCCACGGAGAACAACTTCTCAGTCTATTTTGAATGATTACCTGTGGTCAGGGGCTTTGAGCTGTCAAGTCTGATGAGCCTGTTCACAAAGGCCCCCATTATCCAATTCACACTCTGCTGGCCCCAGCACCTTGTCACTCCACATCATTCATTCCTGGGGAGCAGGCAAGTGGAGCTCAGATCTCCTTCCTCTCATGCCTCAGACGGTAGCCCATATGATAACCTCAACAGCCATGGCCCCCGTCTCTCCTACTTCCACGGGAAGCCACGCTCGCCTCCTGCTTCTGGGTGGCAGGCCTTCTGTTTGCCCTGCGTGCTCCATGACGGAGTACGAGTCGGTGGGAATCAGGCCACAGCAGGTGCATCCTTCTTGCTCTGTACAAACCACCCTAATGCCATGTTTTTAACACATTTCCTGAAATGCAAGTGATTAAATTAAAATTCAACTAATGCCTCTGTTCTCCACCCAAACTCGCTGGGATCTGGGAAAATGAGTTACTTGATGGAACAAAGTCATTCAGGTTCTGATTAAAAAGACAAGGGTTGCTGACAGCTAGGGGCCAAGGAAACCGAGATGCTGGAACTTGCTGGCACCAGCATCTTAATTGCAAGATAACATTCATCAGAAGATACCAAATTAACTAACCTGGAAGAGCAGAAGGGGACAGTGATGCAGGGACCGGCTGACCCTAATTAAATTGAGTTTTGTGATGGAAATGACGGTCCCTTCATCTCCGAATGGAATCTCTCTCTTGCCCCCCTTGCTCTCCACATCCTTCTTTCAACACTGTCTCCAAGTTCTAAATGACTTCAAAAAGGAAGCTGAGCAGGGAAGTAATCTATAATTAGCACTATTTAATTCTATTTTGTGAGATAAAATTATAAAAAAAATACATAAACACTTTGCAATATCCATTCTATCTCTATATACAATTTTTTGTGTATAACAAAATGGAAACAAAATAAATTATGTTTTACAAGTAGATATTTTGTATAAAAATTTCTATAAAATTCAGAATACTATATAGAAGAAAATAAAAATAACCCTTAAGCATAGAAATTATATCAGTCAATATTGGGATGTACTGATTTCCAGTATAAAGTGTGTGTGTGAGTGCATGTGAGTGTGTGCACATTCACACATGTGCACAGGGACTAAGAGACACAGACAGCAATTATTAGAGAGACAGACAGAGAGAAATTTGGGATTATATATATGTATAGTTTTATATTCTGTTAAACTCACTTAGCATTGTTTTGTGAAGGATTTTAACAATCTGTTGAAAAAATACTTTCACAACCATTAAAAAGTACCAAAATCTCTAGGCAAGCCAGCCATCCATCCTTTGAGACAGTATCAAGAAAACAGAACAACTTCCTGAACTGAACCATTCTTGATAGATTAGAAGAAATATCTCATCCTTTAAAAAACCCAAGTGCTGGTTTAGCCAACATGCAGAAACTTTAAATAGCCAGGATTGGTCATGAGTCACTGTGGTTAAACATATGGACTTGAAATTAATCTCGCCTGCTTAATGAAACTGCCAATTCATGACACTATTCTGAAGAAACACCATAGAATTATAAATGTCACCTTTAATCCTTTCTATGTTGCAGCAGTAGAAACACAATAAAGAACTAGTACCAGTGGGGTAGAGTCTTCTGGAGCTCACTTACATCTCATTTTCTTCTCTTGAGCACAAGGGTAAATTAATTTCTCTTTTCCACTTATTTTGAAGTCTGGGGACATATGACTAATTTCAGCTAAGAGGAAGAGACCAGTGATGAATGTCTCTTCAATGGCCAATGCAAGACAGTCCCAGCACCCAATTACCCTGCTGTGGGACTACAAAGGAGGCCTTATGTTGAAATGGTGGAGTCAAAGGTCAAGGCCATATCTTGGACCACTGGCAGTGCGGGACAACTGCCCTAAAGAGCTAGCTGCTCAGTAATACTAAACCACTGGGGTTATTTGCCAAGTTAACATAATCCATCTTATCATGGTACAGTCACCAAAAAATAAATAAAAAAATGTTCCCTTCCTGTCATATATACACAATAGCTGTAGGTTGCTATGCTTTATAGGAGAAAGACAGCAATCTCCCGACACACCCTTCTTCCTCACCTGTCCACCTAAATAAAACAGGGTTGATCAGAACATGTGAAGGGACCAAAGGCACATTTCAAGGCAGGCAGACTCCAGGGGTAGTTGACATTCATCTGTTCAAATGTCCAGTCAGCATGTACTATGGGAAAACCACTCTGCAGGGGCTTCTAGGAATAGAGGTGTTAATTAGGGACAGTCTCTCCTTCCAGAAATTTAAAGTCTAACAGAAAACACAACCGCAAGAGTACAAAGATGGGGCACTTCTAACAACTGTGTGACTTTGGGAAGGTCACTTATCTCTCTGAGCAACAGCTTCATCCTCTGTCAAACGGGTATAAAAACAGTACCTTCCTGCCCTGGCTGGGTGGCATAGGTGGTTGGACCGTCATCCTGTACACCAAAAGGTCGCAAGTTCAATTCCTGGTCAGGGCACATACCTAGGTGACAGGTTCAATCCCCCATCGGGGCACATATGGGAGGCAACCAGTCAATGTTTCTCTCTCACACTGATGTTTCCCTCCCTCTTCTTCTCCCTTCCTCTCTCTCTAAAACCAATAAACACACCCTCAGGTAAGGGTTAAAAAAAATTAAAAATAAATAAATACATAGTACCTTCCTCACTGAAGCACTATGAAAATATAACATCTATTAAAATGTCTAACGCAGAATAATAACTAAGTATTCTTAATACCTATAACTATTGGGTTTTATTTACCTGTAGGGAATATTATTATTATTAACACAGAACACTATTCAGCCATAAGAAATGTTGAAATACTATCATTTGCCCCTTGGCCGGTGTGGCTCAGTTGGTTGGGTGTCATCCCACAAAGCGAAAGGTCACCAGTTCAATTCCCGAGCAGAGCACATGCCTAGGTTGCAGGTTCAGTCTCGGGTCAGGGCATATATGAGATGCAACTGATCGATGTTTCCCTCTCATATTGATGCTTTTCTCCCTCTCTTTCCCTCTCTCTAACACCACAAAAATACTGCCATTTGTGACAACATGGATGGACCTTGAGAATATCCTGCTAAATGAAATAAGTCAGACAAAAAAAGTAAAGAACCATAAAACTGAAAGCCAAGAAATGAACAAACAAGAAAAACAAGCAAAAATTCACGGTGGTTACCAGAGAGAAGGAGGGGTGTGAGATAGTAAGGGGGTCAAGTATATGGTGACGGAAAATTTGACTTTGGGTGATGGGCACACAACGCAATGTACAGATGATGTATTACAGAACTGTACACTTGACACCTATCAAATCTTAGTAGCCAATGTCGTCCCCAAAACTAAAATTTAAAAAAATAATAATAAAAAAATAAAAGCAAAAAAAGAATTGTAGCTTCTTCTACTGAAGGAAGTGGCCTCTTCCTGAATGTCAAACCATATGATATTGCAGAAAGTGCGTATGCTATGCAGCACGGAAACTCGAACACACACCCTGGGCCATGTGACTTCTGAAGCCTTCAATTTCATTATCAATAAAATTGAGATAATAATATGTTTCTCTCGGGATCCTCAGAGGGAATTAAGGAAATCAAGCACATAACTCAGAAATATAATTTGTTTTCTCTTTCGTCCCCTTCTTTCAGAGAGAAAGGTAAACGGAACAAAGGATGCAAAGCAAATGAGTACATTTTCTCTACATATCCCACAGGCTCTGAAATGGAGACAGAAGAATACAGCAAAGAAGCAGGATGTTCCCAAGGCAGTTACACTGCTGTCCCCTTCCAGAGTCTTATTACTCACATCCTGGAACTTTAAAATTGTATTCATTGGTACACACGATATTTTTTAACCTGCCATGCATTTTACTTTCACCTTTCATTTTTTTGTTAACCTGACATACATCTTCTTTCACCTTTTGCCATTCTCTGGGCTGAGCTGTTACACTAAAAGTTGATTGAGAAATAAATCTCCTTTACGAGCAATGAGCACCTACGAGCAGTCGGCTAATCCCACCTCCTGTGGATTCCTGGGGTCACAGGGGCACGAAGTGCCCAGACTTCAGCAGGGCAGTGAGGGGAAGGACGTGCTATTTCACAATCAACGAGTCTCGAGAACACACCAACATGACATTATATTCTTCACTTTACTGCTGACTCAGGGGTGGAGAGATATTAAAAATGAGTTATAAAAAGCACACCGGCGCTCGATGTGATCTCTCCACCAAGAAGCTGCTCATGCTACAGTAACAGGTCCTCTGAGTACAGCTCCTCCTTTCAGCTGGTCCAGGGCTGTTAGTTTTCAGTTTTTGTTAATAATGCATATGGTGTGCCCAGCTTATCTACCAGATGGGTTTTTCTGGGCCTCTCTTGAGGAGAAGAGGAAGAAGAGCTCAGAATAGGATGTGGTCAGGTGGGAGAAAACAGGGCCAGAGGATGACAGAATTTGTAACTGGAAGCCCAGGACCTTCGTGAATTTCACCGTCTTTACTTCTCCTGTTTGACCTCAGAGATGTCAGCATTTGGTTAAAGAAAGTCAAGACTCAAACCCATCAAGTTTCATTTGCAAGGGACTATTTCCTCCTATTCTCCGAGCAGAAACTCTGAAGTCAGAGGGGTCTGCATTCCAACCGAGAGTCCCCATCACTGGCTCAGTGCTAGCCTGGGCAGGTCACAACCTCACTGAGTCCAAATTCCACGCCTGCAATATAAAGAAAACACAACTGAAGTAGTGGAGCGTTGGAAGAATTAAATGAGACTACGTGTGGGAAGTGCTTGGCAGAGTCACTGACCGCCCAAGTTGGACACGGTCTCCACAACCTGAACAGCAGCCTTGGAGCCGTGTACTACAGAACCTACCCAACCACAACCGGTAGGCTTTTTCTTCATTCAATGGTTTCTTCGTGCAAACGTTCACATACTATGTTCCAGGGACTTATGCCGTCAACTACCCTTTAATGAATCTCAATGAATTATTCATCCATAAATGGATTCTAAAGCAATTCTTGGATTGTCATCATACCTGTCATGAGTTTGTATTTTCTGTCTCTAAGTCCATTACTCACGTGTCAGTTAGCCAACACACCGACCACACTGCCGTGTTCCAGTGTTTTCATCGCTGCGCCCTGCTCCCCCGAGCAGCCGGCGCTGGGCGTGAAACAGAGTCTGTCTGTGACTGACAGCGCCAACACTGACTGGCACACATCCTTCCTGGACACATGGCTGGCGCATCCTTGGCATGTAAGCTGGCAGTAAGCAGGGGCCTTCATCTCTGTTTTTCTTGTTGAGCCCCTAGCCCCTAGATCAGCACCTAGGACACAGTAGGCGCTTCATAAATGCTCGTGGAATGAACTGGAGCCTTTGGAGTGTTATGTGACAATAATTTAGATTCCTAGAAGCTGACTTATCATTTCATATCACATAGGAATTGAAAAAAATATTTTGAAATGGAAAACATCCATATCTAGTCCTAAAGAGTAAAACAGAGTACCAGGTTTAACAAGCTAATTACTAAAGGGTAATCTAAGAAAATCAGCTCTATTCCAGACTTGGTATCTGTTTTGCTTAATAGTTCATAAGAGGATATGATGGTAATAATAATAATAATGCCACTTATCAAGTGCCTTCTATGCTTGCAACTTCGAATACAACGCCTTTAACTTTCACAGCAATGCCACGGTGCAGCATTGTTATCCCTTTACAAGGACAGGGAAAACGGCTCAGAGACCTTACGTAACTCATTCATGCCTTACTTGTGGAAAGTAATTCAACTGGAATTTGAAACAGGCTCATCTGGCTTTAAGTCCTGTGATCGCTCCAAATGGAGAAAACCGTGCATGCGTACATGTGCACACAGGCAGGGGGCACATGCCGTGTACACCTCACACTGCCTGCGGCTCAGGATATGCCGCTACATGCTTTCACGAAGAACAGCGCACTGAACTTGACTGCTAAAGATTTTTCCTGGTGATTTTATTTAGCTCCAAAAATGTATGTTCTTTAAAAAAGCCTATTTAAAAAAAAAAAATCCATTAACAATCTCCGTGGTGACATCAGCCAGGAGGGAGATGTCCCGCTTTAGCCCTAATTATGAAAAGTCCCAGGCAGTCACTCTTCTGGTCAGCCATGCCAGTGACCTTAACTTTTGCATCCTAGCGTTATTAAACCAAGCTGCCGAGCAACTCAGACACCTGCTCTAGGACCAATACCTGAGGGCGTTTAGGGGCCCAGAACTCTCAAAGCGAAGGGCCCCACCCTTAGGAGGCTGTGCCCGAAGGGTGCAGGGGGTTCCTGCTGAGCTGCACACATTCTCTTACCTGATAGAAGGCGTAGCTCAGCAGGCAGCTTGCCTGGAGCCAGAGGTAAGGGCTGGCTCTGGGCCACGCGGTGGCTCCAGGCCTTTCTCTGTAGCAGATGTCAAAGTCTGCAGGGTGTTTTATTAAAGGACAACATGCAATGGCTTAAAGGCACCAGCCCTCTTCCCTGCAAAGCCTTACTCTGTGAGGTGTCCAGATCCCTGAGAAACCCCAGCCCAGCTGCTCCTGGGGGCAGGGAGGTCCTGTTCTGTAAGCTTCCGGAGCTCAGCACAGCCTGTCCCCGTTCCTCCATGCTTGTTAGAAGCCCAGCGTGGTTTTCAGGGGCCGTGTTGATGCCATATGTTTATGCCACTGAAGCATTTTACTGCCTGCGCAGAGGCACTTAGCACAAGGAAGAGCACACTGTTTTCATAGCTGGTTGGCTCTTAATACTTCCTCAGGAGACTCCTCGCTCCAAGAGACGATGTCTGGAAAGCTGGGGAAGATGCCAGCGAGGTGAACACAGGTCAGGGTATCAGCCAGGCAGGGAGAAGGGCCTAAGGTATTCATTATAATAGAATTTGGGTGGGGGAAAAAAAAAAGGAAACTTACAAAGAAATTACCTATGCAGAGATTTTTTTCTTTAATGACAAATTAACGTTCATTTCTGTCAGTGATTCTCACTCCACCAGGGTCAGTTTTGTCTCCCAAGGGAGCAAAGCCTGGAGACACTCTGATTTGTCCAAACTGGGTAGAGATGAGGGTGCTACTGTCACCTAGTGGGTAGAGGCAAAGGATGATGCTAAGCATCCTACAAGGTACAGGTCAAAGAATTCTCTGGCCCCAAACGTCAAGAGCACCAAAGTTGAGAAACCCTGGGTTATGTTAACTCTGAACAGATAAGAAAGCTCCCCCTTCCCTTATAACCTCCTTGCCCTAAAATTAGCCACATTTGAGGCAGTGTGGGGAGGCACTGGGACCCAGCACTTAAGAACAGTATCATCTGGGTATAACATCTGGATTTGAATTTGAGGTGCAGAACTCTCTAGCTCTGTGGCCTCGGTGAGCCTCAGTTTCCTCTTCTGCCAAATGCAGACAGAGCAGGCCACACCTGACCTTGTGGGATTTAAATTACAGGAGATAATGATAAGAAAGCATTTAACTACTGAATTCTAGTTAATGATATGCATGCTAAAGTATGTAGGCGAAAGTATGCTGATAACTGTAATTTGTTTCAAAAAGCATTTAAAATGGACTAATGGATAGATACAGTCTAGTAAAAAAAAAAATTACTGGTTGAATCTAGGTGGTGGTGGACATATTCTTTCAACCTTGCTGTACATTTGAAATTTTCATAATAAAGTGTTGAAAACAAAGCAGAAAGCATTTAGTATCATGTCTACACAGAGCTACAAATAACTGAGCACTCAACAAAGTGGCAGCAAAACAGAACAAAACAAGGTTTTAAGAGAAATACACCCAGAGGCAACTGGAGTTGGAGTAAAAACGATCCCAAGGATGCTCAGACCTGTTGCCTCTTTCCTCAGAGGGTTCTTTGGTCCCAACAAGCCCCACCACTGTGCATTCACACCCAACTGCGCACCTCATTGGCCTTTCCCAACTATCGTGGTCCTCTTTGTCAGTCCAGGTAACTGGTCACCCTTGCGTCCAGGTCTTGTGTCAAAGGCCAAGCATGACTTCCAGTGACAGTCCAGTCAGGGGGAGAAGACCGTCCATAGCTGATACTTAGGCACATGTCACTGCTCTTCTTGTACATGGAGCCAGAAAGGCTCTGGCCTCCCTTCTGCTCCAATGCTAAGCAAAATCAGGCCAGACTCAGCCACACCTGCCTTTGGTCTGACACCCCTCTGACCTCCCATAGTCGTTACTGGCCTTGACACTGTTAACTCCAGTCTTCAGAGCTCTGTCCTCAGAGCAACCCAGGAGCTCTCCCCTCCCGAAGCCCCATGGATTTCCTGGCATGTGGGTTTCCCTGCCGGCTTCAAAGGTGCTCCAGGCAGGGTAGCTCCACCGAGCATGAAGAGTACTGCTTGGCTGCCTCAAAAGGCCTTCAATCCAAGAGCTGGGAGATGCCTTGGAAACCAGCTGGCTCAGTTTCCCCTAGCTGATGCAGCTAAAGCTCAGAGACAGGAAGGGGCAGGACTGTGACCAGTCCATAGGGTGCCTTTGTGAAAACTGGGAATAGTGCCCACCTGGATGGCAGTGGTCCTGAGCCAGAGTGAAAAATAGCCTGATGGTGAAAGTGGTCTGAATCTCGGGCCAACAGACAGGTTTTGCTGTGCCCCAAGCAATCCTGTGCAGAAACTCTGGGGAAGAGTGTACTCAAAATCACAAAGATGAGTTCTCACAGAGTTGGGATGAGAATGACAAGATCTTAGTAGAGATGGTTATTAGTTATACATGGAAAATGAGTGGCTCCTGAACTCTCCTGTCCTCGCAAAGCAAGATGCATTGGTCAAAAAGCCCGGATTTTATATTCCATCTTCCTTGTGGCATCTTTAATGACAGAAAGGGGAAAAGCAAGGCTACCTGGCGGATGGGCCCCTCAGAGCTATTTCACACATAGCTGGTGGTCCAGAAGAACTCAACACATTCAAAGGAGCAAGGAGGCTCTGGTAGTTGGAGAACCTAATAATCCCTCAGTTCAGGTTCAACACGTAAAAATGTGAGGTCCCAAAGGGTGGTTGTTTTGAAGTTGTAACAACCGGCATGGCACAGCTATGGGAAAATGGGATCAGTTCAAAGAAACCCATTAAATTTCCCATCACTGGAGTATTACATATGACTTTTGTGATAAGAAAGACATGGCACATTATTAGGGCAACTTCAGTTAAAATTAGAGGAGTTATTATATACTACAGCTTAAGCAACAGCAGCCTAGATCAAAACAATTCTTTACTACTTAGTCCCCCTTGGTCTATAGGCCACTTTCTTATACTTATCTTCTTTCTTATCCTGAGTTTCCCTACCTGTAGAACTAGCTGGTGACCTCCACTTCCTTATATTGCATTGGGTGGACTTTCCCCTCTTCCTTATGTCTGGTCAAGGGTCAGTAGGCTTTTTCTACAGAGGGCCAGATAGCACCTCTCTTGGGTTTGGTAGGCTACATGGTCTCTGTCACAACTACTCAACTCTACCATTGTAGCACAAAAGTAGACATTGACAATATGCAAATTCATGGGTGTAGCTGTGTTCCAGTAAAGCTTTATTTATTAACAACAACAACAAAAAAAAAACCAGTGGTAGGCTAGATTAGGCTCATCGGCCACAGTTTGCTGACTCCTGCTCCA
Source organism: Macrotus californicus (assembly GCA_007922815.1). Lineage (NCBI taxonomy): Eukaryota > Metazoa > Chordata > Mammalia > Chiroptera > Phyllostomidae > Macrotus > Macrotus californicus. The sequence goes on along the minus strand of VMDR010000909.1, from coordinate 94,255 downwards.
GGTGGGCATGAGGTGGGCAGAACCTGAGCTCCATCCAGGCCTTTGACACATGTGGTGAAAGCCCACAAGAGGTAACGCTCCTGGTCAAACAGAAATCAGGAGCCAAGATGACAATGGTGGGAAATCCTTTTTCTGATCCTACCCTTGGCTGTCATCAAGCTGATAAGAGGATTAAACAGAGAAGGTTGGTATCAAGCAGACAGAGAAAGGACTTGTCGGGAACACGGATGCTTCATTCTAAGGTACATCCCAAATGCTAATTCCCATGGCATCTGCATGGGCATCATGAGATTAATACACTGGTATAAGATTCTGCAAACTGGACTCCATTATATTTTCCCAGGACACCAAAAGGGCACAACCACTTGTGAGCTGGGACCTGTTATTATCATTATTCCATATTGACAAACAAGGGGAATGGGACACAGAAAGGTAGAGTAACTTGCCCTAACTCACGCAGCTACCAGTGGTGGAGCCCAGATTCGAACCCATGTATCCTAATGCCAGAGCCAGTGCTCTTAACTTCTGTGGACCACCTGCTTCTCATAACGCAACCTGTACAGGTGATCAATGAACATTTGGGGTTAACAACAGCAGTGACGCTGAGAGGTGAGAAACAAAGGACAAGGTCTGAGCTGAAGCGAAGCCCAACTGTGCTCGATTGCCGGCAAACTCTTCTGCACCACCCTCTCCCGGGTCGGGCACGCTGTACTGTCCTGAGGGCTCTTGAAGATGAGCCAAATTCTAAGAGTTTCAAGAAGACTTGAGCAGCTCTGTAAAGAAAGTCCCTTCTTCAACAGCCTCAGACTGGAAGGCCCTGGAAACATGTCTACCGGGGAGAATGGTGCTCTCTCTGGGCACTTTCAGAGCCTTCCCTAAGGGGACAGGGTAGAGAAAATGGCCCCAGAGCAACCCCCACCCCATTCTCCCCAAACCTCCTCCCATGGGGCACAGGGACCAGGCATTCTGAATTTCCCAGGGGGTGGGGTCAAGGCCAGGGCAGCTGAGGAAGAGGAGGAGACGGAGGCACTGTCAAGCAGAGGCTGAAATAACGGCCTTGCTCATTAGACAACTTGGTTTTTCCTTCCCTGGTACCCAGCTTATTTTTGTTTTTACTTTTCTTTTCTTAAAATCTTTTCAATGCAGAAGCTATTTTAATCTCGCTTTTTCTTGTCTAACATTGGCATTTGGGAGTAGGAAATTTAGTCTAATTACACGGGAGTGTACCCCATGGTACATGGGGAAGAACACACTTCTATTGCCGTTTAATGTACAAGGGTTGTATTCTTGGTTTCTGTCTTTCACAAAACACTTATTTAAAATCACTCCTAATAAAATGTGCAATAAAATTGTTTGACGTCTTTGCTGATGAAATATTTATTTATCTTGTTTTCTTTGGCTAACATATTCTGATAACAGAATGCAGAGATCTTGTATCTCAAATTGTTTTCAAGCATCAGAGATCCATACTCAGATCGAGGTTTATCTTTAATCTGCCGCACCGCTCTGACCCAGACCACTTCTCCTCTCCAGACCTAGGTTTTCCTTCTTTATAACGTGTGTGGATAAAAAATGTCCAAGTTGCCTTTTGGTGATATCACCCTAAGACAGCTTGCAGCGAGGCTCCCATTTACTGCTGGGACCACCTGTCCCCTTCCTTTCTGCTACGCAGTAACCCCTCTAACCAGATTTCACCTGATGGAAGATGGGAAGGAAAGATCAAATAGACCCTAAGAACCCCCATACTGTCCTGGGAAAGAAAAAGAATCGTTTGTTCTAACTCCTCTCCCTCACAAACACACACGAGATACATATGGTGCCTGAAGGTGAACTCTTTAATAATCAGTCATAATGTACCAATGAGAAAATTTCTATTCTGAACAGCCAGCAAATATTTGGCAAAGGGATTTTTCCTTTACTTACGGGCAAAAGTCCAAAGGCCATAAGCAGAAGGGACCCCAGCCACCCTCTACCTCCCAGGTAATGCTGCCGATGAGGCTGGACCTTTAGAAGCATCTGATGATAAAGTCACAGAGAAATGCCAGTCTCAGGGAGAATAAACAGAACCTCCAACTTCCCACACTAGGCTGTCACCACAAGGTATCGGTCATATCTCATTCAAGTCCCTGCCAGAAAAGGCTCAGACGTCAGGCTGGGATAGGGCCGATCAGACACCTGAAAAGAAAATATCCCTGCATGGATTGGGGAAGTTGGAACTAAAGAATATAAATTGGTTTCAGCTCATAACACACATCTACTATGAAAACATCCAAGCACACAAATTAAATGTACGTGCGGTGAGCCAGAAAGCGGGAGCGTTCCCTGACCCGTGGGACTGGACTATGTGAAAGGCAAGGCAACCTCCAAGATCCTTTCAACCCTGATCTGCTGCGCTAAAAAGAAAACAAAAACCCAAAGACCTGTCAGGCATTACTTCCTGGATTGGACTCAGTCACACCAGGAATTCCAGCTGAAACCCTTGACTTCAAGGCTCTCTGAGTTCTCCGGCACGTCAGACCACTTGCCCCAAAGGTGGTGCTTTGGCTCATCCAAGAGCTGATAACAATGAATGGTTGAAATTTCAACCACCGAGCTGGGAATTACGATGTGATATCTCCTCTTCAATTCAGACACCCACTCGAAGCAGCATTTACATGCAGCGTAAAGTGACTGCTGATCAAGGTAGGGTCTGAGATGAACGGGACGATTCCCCTGAGCCATCACCGACTGAAGACAAATGGCAGTTGGGGGAGAAATACGGAAACAAGAGAGATGTTGGTGCTGGCGAGAAGAGGAGAAGACAAAGGAGCCCTAAAAGGGGAAACCAGGTTCCTCTGGAACTTTCCCTTGGAAAACAAAGGCAACAACCGCAACCAAAAAGACCGGTATCACTGAGTTTTTACTTACATCAGTCCCACTTCTCGGACTAAAACTTCCTCTCTTCTCCAAGTATTAAAATCCTATTTGAAACCCCAGTTTATATTCCTTCTTTATAGGACTTTCCTAGACCCATCCACCCCACCAAAAATTGCTCCATTCTCTGAGCTCCAAAGGGATCTCATTCCCCTCCTGTAGCAATAATGTTCACACTCCCCTTCGTGATCTCACATGTTTGCTTTGTGACGTCATGCAACAATTACACTATTATTTGGCTCTTCACATACTTGCATTTTGATTCCTAAATTTGACTTTAGCCTTCCTGAAAGCCAAGTCCATCACTGCTTTAGCTTTCTTCTGAGCCAGCAAATGGCACAGGTAGGTGTTCAATATACGTTAGTCAATGAAGGAAAACAAACAAGGAAGGAAGAAGGAGCAGAGGGAAGGCAACAGAACAAAAATGTGCTGCAGAGCATGAAGGCAGACCCGTTGTGACGGAGAAGGAATGACAAGGACAGATGCTCCCGGGGGATACCTAAAAAAACGCCTGCTGAATTGAAAGACGGATGTAAGGAAAGAAAGAATAGATGGAAGGAAAGATTAACGGAAGTAACAGAAAGGAAAAAAGTAAAGAGGGGAAAGAAAAAGAGGGAAAGAGGGAGGGAGAAAGGGATGGGAGGAGGGAGAAGACTGAAGAAAGGAAGGTTGGAAGGAAAGGTGGAAGGAAAGAGTAGGAAGAAGGAGAAAGGAGGCTGAAAAACGGGGGCAAGGCTGGGGTGCAAGACAAGACTTACCCTTGTACTTCTGGATCTTCCATTTTTATATCTGTTTCCTTTCTACTTCCAAAATACCTCTTGGTGCCTTACAGGCCACCCAGCACCTGGTTCCAGGCTTGTCAGTGCACCTGCAGAAAGCTGTGTGTGAACCACTTCCAATGCCGATTTGCTTCACTAGTCAGCACCCACCATCTGCTGCCAGTACAGCGCCCCCAATCCTGGCCAGTCAGCCCCAGGAAGGCTGCATTTCATGGTCCAGGACTCAGAGCTCTGGAGGACGTCTGGGCATAAGCCTGAGGCACCACTGGCCCTTCACCAGGAGTTGCAGTGGGAGGTCTACTCCTCTTATTTGTGCCAAGGCGTCACATGACCCACTCAGTCCACCCACATCCTGGGCAGCCCATCAGGGAATCAGGGCTCCGAGCCTCCATGGGGTGAGGGCAGAGGAGTGCCTTTGAGGATACTCACTGGAACACAGCCAGGTCACCCCCTCTGCCAACCCCCTGAGGCACAGCCATCATCCCTGCTCCACCTGCCTCCTCCATCCACCCTCCAGGACCTAGACACTCATGTCAGAGTGTGCCCAGACACACAGGAAGGCTGCAGCCTAAATCTTCCTTGGCAAATGCACAGCTCTTTGTGGTAACCCCCATAAAAGATCCCGGGCAGCCCCAGGCTTCCCAAGATGTCTCCAGCTCTACTGTTCCCTTTTCCCTCTAACAGAAATGCTACAACATCATGAATGTTAACGTACATATTTTTTTAAAGGAATTTGCCAAGGAGAACACATCCATTGAATATACAATGAAGGGGCTCTTGATGGGAAAAGGAGGTAGGTCTATGACTCACAGAGGTCCGTGAACCCCTGAAATTATATGCAGACTTCTGTCTATAGGTTATGTTCACTCTTCAGGTGAGAACAGCTTTCAGTAGATTCCCCAAGTAAACTGTGATCCAAACAAGATTAAAACTACCTCCGAATACAAGGCAAGTTATCAGGGGTTTATCAACCAGGAAAAGACGGCTTGCTTAGTTTGCCAAAGACAACTGAATTTCATGAAAATGCATTTCCGACAATTAACCTACTTCTCTAAAGTGACAAATTTTAATTTAGGAGCTCTTCCCCTTCCACCCAACATCTCAGAGATAAACCAGTCTGTGTGCCCATCTGTCTGTCTGTCTGTCTGTCCCCACCAGCCCTGCAGCCCATATCTGTCGGTAATGGCAAGGGAAGGCCATTTCAAGTTGTGACACTTCATTAAGCACCTGCCCACTGCCATCCCAGCTCTAAATTAAAGTAAACCAATTCCAAATGAATAAGCCTTGGAAATACACTCTCTTCGGTCCATCCAAATGCACTCTTAAAAAAAAAAAAATGATGAGCAGTTTTCAAGGAGGTTGCGGTCTTAATACACCCAATCATTGTCTCGAAACTTAAAATGCTGCTGGGAGAATAACCAGGGATCTGTGTGAAGTATTTAAGTAAGCCCTGGTATAGCACTGCTGGGACATGAAGAGTGATTTGATTGCTACAGAATAAAATGAAGCCGAGAAAAACCAGGGCGATGCACTTGAGCAAGCACCGAAACATGAAATAATGGGAAAATCTGCTTTATCACTTTATTTTTAAAGAGCTGTTCGCAGACTCTGCAGCTGTTAATCACTGTCCACATATGGCACGGCTGTCGCCTTTACAAATCATGCTTTATCTTGAAAAGATTGTCCTCTGTTCCCTTTCCTTTTGCACGTTCCTAAGGAGTTGTGAAACAAGAAAACAGACAAAGCGCTGAGGTTCTCGGCGCCAGGACCAACACTTACGAACAGCACGAGCGAGAAAGTGTGTTCAAGTTCTACATCATGTCCAGTTCCGTGAAGCCGAATATTAGCATCTTTACTTCCAAGCTGCAGAAACAGCGCCCTCTTTTACTAAAAGGAACTTCTACTCTAAGACTTTGCCTTGATTGCACATGAAATCTTCTAAGCCCTGGGTCGGGAGTAACCGAAATAATTCAGATCGCTGTTGTTTTAGATGGAGGATTTAAATAAATTTGATTCAGAGTAATAGGCACGTTATTGCACCAGTCTATAACACAATGCAGCTAACACACAAACGTGGTGAGTGAAACACATTAATGAGGCATACAAAGATACACATGTAAAGGAATAAGGAAGGTTTACAGGGATCTACTATGATCTGTCCAGTTACTTGAAAAAAACTGAATAGAGGTACCCAGTGTGAAACTGAGGATTCAGGAAAATTTGCCCTGATGCTCTCAATTAACACAGTGAGGCCACTTTACTCAGTTGCAACACCAGTCATGCTTCAGCAGATCACCAAGCAATCTTTCTGCCTCCAGTCCTAAGACTAATGGCTTGCAGAGGTTCTAAGTGTTAGGAGTTCTCAGAAACTAAAAGCTTAGAAAGTAACAAATTCTGCTCCTCAGCCAGGAGAACAAGGTGGTCTGTCCATGCACCATGCCCTCCACCCGTGGAGCTCAGAGGGATGAGAGTCAGAACGTGGCACAGACTTTATCTTGCTAATGTCGTTCCTGTCCTGTTCCTTCTACCCTTCTCTTCCCAAAAAGGAGAAAGTGGTCTGGCTCCTGCCCATGGAAGCCAAGAGCTTGTGCCTGAGCTTTTCCCCTGCTCAGCTCAGGGCTGCTCAGGGTCCTGCTTGTGCTCAGCTGTCTGACCTGCCCCGGTGAGTAAGTCACTTACCAGATGAGAGGCAGTCAGGGCTGCTCCGGGGAACCCCAGCGCTCAGGAGGCTGGAGTGCCTGAGGAAAGCCCGGGCACAGCCCGGGATGAGGATGCGGAGGCTGAGGCTCCGCTCACATCTCAGCAGAGGCAGTGCGCCACCCTCCCAAACGAATGAATTAATAAATGATAACCCATGGTCAAATATGTGGATCAGAACAGATGGAAACCCTGGCTATTTTTTTTGTCAGGATAGAGGACCGTGGGAAATCCAGTGACTAACGAGGGGCGTAGCATACACCTTAAACAGGAGTCAGCTACCCAAATCACACCACGGAGCACGAGCCTTTCTCTTAGGATGACACACGTCATACTTCTCCCCAGGGGGCAGAGGACTCAAAGAGCCAGGAGACTGCCATCACCTCTCCCTCCTTCCATTCCCCGATCAAGTAATCAATCAATAGTTGTCCTCTTCCCTGTACAATAAATTTGGAAACCAGCGGAAGTGCGATTTTCACATATGATTTCAGTGCATGAGTGAAGGGACCTCAGGCACATCTGGCATGTGACCTAGATTATGCCAAGAGCCACACAAACTTCTTCTTCAAGCCCATAAAGCAACTGAGAACAAGCACTAAGTAAAATTTGGATGCTCTCAACTCTTAAATCCCTTTGTTTCTCTCCATGTAAGACATGGGATATCACTATGACAGCAGACGGTCATGCTTTTTGACCCTGCCTAATAATTCCCGCTGATGCTAAATGAAGATGACTGATGGTGACTCAAGAGGCTGTGGCTGTCACTTTGCAGACCGAGGTGCAAGGCACTCAGGCTGTTTGACCTCCTCTCTCTCTGATATTATGTAGAACAGATGTGTATGAAGGGTTCTTAGACATCAAGTCGGACACCTTGATTTTATAAAAGGAGAAATAAAACGCAGGCCATTTATGTCAAAATGCATAATCATTCATTCTACAAGTGCCTACTGTGTACAAGATCCTCACAAGGCAAAGCAACAAAATTTCATCAGTTAGATATTCGGTCCATAGTCCATATTTCACAATAACATTCCCTTGGATTTCCTGAAGTCTATGCATGTTTCCTACCTGGAGATGGCCAAACAGAGATATACCTCAAGTGCAGGTGTTGGCAAATGTTTTCTATAAAAAGCAAAGAGATGCCCCGGCTGGTGTGGCTCCATGGACTGAGTGCTGGCCTGAGAACTGAAAGGTCACCAGTGAGGGCACATGCCTGGGTTGGGGGCCAGGCCCCCAGCTGGGGGCGCAAGCGAGGCAAGTGATCAATGAAGCTCTCACACATTGATGTTTCTCTCTCTCTCTTTCTTCTTCCCTTCCCCTCTCTCTAAAAGTAAAATAAAATATATATATTTTTAAAGCAATGATAATAGGCTTTGTGGGCCACACAGTCTCTGTCGCAAGTAGTCAGCTCTGCCATTGTAGTACGAAAGCAGCTACTGGCAACGAGAGGGGTGACTATGTTCCAATTAAACTTTGTTTCCAAAAAAAAAGTCTGCATGTTGGACTTGACCCATGGGCTGTATTCTGCTGACCCCTGCCCTAGTGGATCTCATTTGACAATGACCTTTTTGGGCTGCAGATCTCAAGTTTGCCTTAATCGGGTCTTATTTCACCTCAAACCTCCCTTAGATTCATTGAAGTTAATATATATAACATGAAAAATAACAGAAAAAGGAAGCAAGGCATTTAGAGAGTGAACCTTATAACCAGCTATTCTAATTACTCATACAACACAGAGAGGTGGGAATCAGAAACAGAACCATCTCTGCCCATGTAAGCGAAGACAGAAGTTTCCATCTAAGTAACAAAGTACTGAGCCTCCCTCATTGAATATTAAATCTCCCCAGCTTAGGGAAGATGATGTTCCCAGGATATTAGGTAGATTCCATCATCATTCCATCCCCACAGAAAATGACTCTCATCCATTCCTTCTGGAGGCACTTCTAAGCAAGGCTGCTTAGCTTAGTTGGCAAGGCAGACACAGGGCAGGTGGGAAGGGTCGGTCAGTAATCAGGCCTGATCTTCACGTAGCCCATTAGCTGGGCAGGGTGGGGAGGTGAGAAACAGGTAGCCCAGCTCCCTTCCTGTTTGTGCCCACTTTAGAGAAAGGGGTTCTCCAAAGCGGCCCTGGTAATCTGCCAAACCAACAGGGCTCATCACGTAGCATGAGACTGTGTGTTGCTCACATGAGCCCACTGAGTCAAAATCTGAGGATTCTGGGCAAAAGCTCACAACTGAAAAATAGCTCAAGAAACCTGGCTTACAGGGTTCCCAGGAGATATCTCTCAGACTCCCCTTTGATGTGAAGGTGAAAAAGTGATTCAACAATCACTTATGCCTTAGACCCTCCTACGAGGGCTTCTTTCCAGAAAGGCATTTCCTCCAAAAAGCTATAATCACCTTGCAAAGTGTGCCCTGTACCCAGAGATGCTGTGTGAAGGCATCCATGCTGCCTCGGTTCAACCAACAAGAGATGCTTCACACATCAAATGTCAGCTTTCAAAGACAATGACAAATGATCATCCAGCATCATACAGTCTTGGTTGGTTGGTTGGTTTTGGCTGTGGGACGTGCCATGTGACACCAAACATCTGGATAAACACTTTCGAAGTTTCTCCAGTGATCCAGATGTTTAGTGTGGAAAAGATCAGATAGTCAGATGCTTGGCAGAGTCCCTCTTTCCAACTTCTCATCCAAGGATCCGTTACCTCTAAATAACCACACTATGCTCTTGGCAGCATCCCCCTTAGTCCACTGGTTTCTGTAAAGACAACAGGCGATTTGAATTCATCGATCACCCGTTGAGAACCACACTGAGTTATATCAGCTCTGATTCGGTTGGTTTTACTCAATAAAACTTAACGACGGCATGAAGCATTCAGAGTCAGCCAGAGCCTCAGTGTCGGAGCAACCACGGGCCATTACACACCAAAGGAAAATATCTACCAGGCCTCTCCACTCCCATTAGATAATGAATAAAAATGATGGGAAAGGGCAGTTTTTCAGTCGTTAGCCCACGATTAAACTCAGTTCAGCTGGCAGCATTACATAAAAGCTGCAAGCCCTCGGGTCCAATTGCGCATCTACTGTTCTTCCCGTCTCCAGGCAGCAGAGCGATCCCTCAGCGGGCCCCAAGCAACCCTGAAGGCAGCGCACGTCACACACAGACTTCCATCACCTGTATCTTTTTCAGTGCCCTCCGCTGGGATAGAGATCCTTCGATGAATAGCCAAGCCACCACACCTTAGTTTGTTCTGTAATTGGCAATTTAACTGTTGCTTTTCCTTATCATAAAGGCACATACACACAAATACATACATGCATGCAAGTACAGATACAAAAACAGCAACTCCAAAGCAGGTCAGCCTTTCTGTAGGGAAGTCACTGTCACTAGAAATATACGCTAAGGCTTAAGGAGACCCTCGTATTAAAAAAAAAATGTCTTAGGGGAGATGAGAATTTATGGCTGTAAGATCCCATGAGATGAAGTTATTCTGTAAGATCCCGTAAGATGGGATCTCGTGGCTCTAGGAGTCGTTAAGACAAATCAGAGTTCGGAATTTGAGTGGTGGTGCTGCCCGCAGGATGGTTTGGTGCCGCCATTCTCAAAGGGTGGCCCGCTCTGTTGTAATTCCCAATACGGTGTCGACAGATTTCACCCAGATAAACAAAAGTGCTTTAGGGGGTTTTAATACTTCTTGAAAGTATAAAGGGGCCCTGAGACCAAAATGTCCGAGAACCTCTGGTTGACTGGAAGTCAAATGGTGTCTAAGCTTGTCTCCTGTCTTGCACTAACTGTAACCCTAGCCAACTTACTTAACCTCTCTGAACTTCCATTTTCTGTGGATCAAACTAATCTGCTCAAGCATGCTTCTCTACTGAAATATACTGCCCAGGAGGTGGGGATTATGTCTGTAGTGTTCATCCTGTTCATCCAAAGCCTAGCACAGCCCACCACACGACACGTAACACGGTCTCGATAAATAATTGAGTTGACTGGCTGGATGACGGTGAGGTTTAAATACAATGACATGCAGAAAGTACTCGGCGAGGTTCTTGGCACGTGGCAAATGTCACAGGTGCTCAGTAAATGTCAGGTCCCTTTCTTCACCACTAATGTTCGCAGGTGTGCCACGCAGGGCAGAAAATGCAGTTAACCTATATAAAGTGAATGCTTAAGGCAGTGGTTGTCCAAGTGTGGTCCCCAAACCAACAACAGCATTAGCATCACCCGAGAAATTGTCACAGATACAAAGTCCTTTGGCTCCAACACTAGACCTGCTGAATCAGAGAGTCTAGAGGTGGGGCCCAAAAAGCTGTGCTGGAACAAGCCCACCAGGAGATTCTAATTTGTGCTCAAGAACCCTGGCTTTAAGATATGTACGGGGTCTCCCTGAAAAAAAAAGAGTATTTTACACCAGTAGCATCTTGGACTTTGAGAGCAGAAAGCACACAATATGTTCTCTATTGCTGGCTGCCTAGGGTCTTTTTTGGACAAAAGTAGGAGATTCAGAAAGTCAAATACAATAAACGTCTGTTGTGGGCCTTGCAGGGCAGAGTGCCTAATTCTGTATTCTGGCTATGTATCTGGGGTCCAGTTCTACACATACTTTGCATTTAAAATAAAACTGAAAGCTGCAGGAACACCGCCAGTGCTCTCTTAGAGAAACCCCAGCATAACCCTTGAGTGATCTTTGTGGCTAAATGTAAAATTTGTGGGTGGGAGTAGAAGTAGGGGGGAAGAGAGAAGGGGAGTAAATGGCTGTGCCAGTACCTATGGAAAGCGTACGTTTGATTGCTGATTTCTCGTTTTCACAACTCACTGGCCACACAGCAAACCACTACCATTAGGGAAATTACTCATGAGTTCTAACCTTTGAGGGATGCCACCAGCCAATAACAGCTGCAATTTGAGTAATTTCCATGTGCCTGAAATAAGAGGGGTACTTGGATGCTAGAGATGTGCACTGTCTCTTTCGAGGCTCACAGCTATCCTAGAGCACAGGACGGTCATTATTCTCATTTTACATCTGTAGAAAGTGAGCTTCAAGAGATAAAACAGATGAGATTCCAACCCAGGAATGCCTGACTCGACATGCAGGCGCTTCACTAATAATTCCACCTATCTGTCTGCAGCACAGAGAAGAGGCTGGCAAATAAACGTTTTCAATAGGGGCTGTGATTCAAAGTCAATGCATAAATGAAACCTCCCATAATAAATTCTTGAAAAAAATCCCATCAATTTTTCATCAAGTACAATATATATTGCATTACATACACAATGTTGTGCGGTAATATATCTGTACAACTTCACACATTAACTCAGATTATATAATACAGAGCAAACAATCAAAATATGAGTGTTTTTAAGAAATGAGAGAGGGTACAGATTTGATTTTGAGTACGTTACACGTACATGGTAGCCACCTACAAATGTGGCCTGCATGCAGGACATATGCTAAGGGAAGGGGCACGCACATGGGGTAACAGAAGGGTCTAGGTACTCTCGAGTCATAGCAAGAAGGACACTGGACAGCTGCTACCCAGAGCAGTTTACATAGCGCCTGGGGAGAGGGCACACCCACACCGAGTGAGGTTACAAGGCAGGGGCCAGAGCACAGCCAGGCCTTAAGGGCCAGTGAAGAAAGAGCATCTGAGCCTTCTCGAGGGAAGCACACATAGAACACTGGGTAAGAAACAAAGGTCATATGAAACACGGATTTGAGAAAAACACCCTCGTCTTAGATTTTGGGTGGGCACACCCTAGATTTGAGACCTCTTCCTCCTCAGTTGCTAGTGCTTGGGCGTTGACTCAATTATTTCAAAAATGGGGTTAATAATATCTAATCCGTGGAATATATATTCATAGTGATTGGGTATGTGTTTATGTTTAGTGCCATAATTTTATTTCTTCTGCAAGATAAATACATAAAGTCACTTTTTTAAAAGTCCTATATCCACTGGCAAGAACAGAGAGCAGGAATGGGAGAGTAAGAAAGCCAACCCTTAGTGCACACCTAGGATGCAGGTCCTCTGCTACCTTATATAGTTGTATCCCCATTTTTACAAATGAGGAAATAAGGCTCAGAGAGGTTTAGTGATTTTCCCAAAGCCAAACAGCTACTGAGCGGCAGAGCCAGGATTTGAACCAAGCCATAACAAAATTCAACAAATATTTATTTGTCATTATCAAACTGCATCACAATCTGGGGATTTCTTGGCACATTCCCAAATAAGAGTGAGGAAGGAAGAAAGAGCACTGTTCATGAAGTCAACCAAGACTGCCTGAGGCACCACGAGATGCCTGGCCCTGCGTGGGGTTCAGCAGTGAACAGAACAGGGAGAGGCCTGCTCTCAGGAAGGACCCAAGCACCCCCGACCAGCTTCAGTGGTGATTTCACCTCACTGGGCCTCTGCTTCCTCATCTGGAAAATGGGAAGGAGTGTACCTGATTGCACGTGATTATCCAGCTCTCACAGGCTTTGATTCCACAAAATGCATGTGTTTTCCTGTCTCTTTAAAATTCAATCAGGCCACGAGCTGTGAGGAATGTTATTAGCTGTCCCCTAAATCAACTATTTCCACCCTTTCCCTCTAATCAGGCCTTTCCTCCAACATGATTCACAATCAGCCAAGTCACAGGATTTCAGGGGCACCCAGCAAAAGAATTCCAAACATGGCTTCCCAGGAGTTTTGCCATCTACCTGGTCAGATGAGATTAACATGCACGGCCCAAGGCGCCCATCCCCAGGTTCACTTCCACACGATCTCAGCACAAACCTCCTTGACTCTTCCATTTTGTCATTGAAGTTTTTGTCTCTAAGTTATTGTTGAAACAACTGCACAAAATACAACACAGACATCAAATCAGGTATCCCTGTACCTCCAGTGCCTACTAAAAAAATAAAAGCTTTTCTGTCACTTTAACAGTGATAATAAAGCATTTCTTTCCATCATTCAACTGCCCGTATTATTTTTCATTTTTGTTCATACTTGTGTTGAATACATCTTTCAATCAAACGGAATCCTTACGTAGGTTGCTCCAGACCTACCACTTAGTGGTAAGGGTCTGGTTGTTGTTATATTTCTGTTTCCTCATGAACACAGACAACAGTGTGATGATTGTGGGTGGGGGCGGGGTGGAGGTGGAAGAGGGAAACGGGGCGGGGGGGGGGGGTCAATGGTGACAGAAAAAAATAAAATAAAATTTTAAAAAATAAATAAAATTAAAATTAAAACACTTAAAAAATAAAAATTACTTTCCTTTTTAAATGGATTAAATCAATTAGATAGGCATTTATCTTTTGCTACTGATGAAATCAGTACACACCAGGCTATGGTACAAGCTGACTGGATTTAAATACTTCTATTAGCACCGTTAAATACACATAAGATCCAAACTATATGCTGAGTGAGATTCACCTGCCCTTTCTTCTCCCTCAGAATTACCCTCCATAGACCCTGCCCCTTGAAATACAGGGTGATGAAAAACGCCTGAGTGTGAAGGACTTGGACCATTTTCCAGGCTCTCTGAGACAAAGGAAATAACTCTGGTATGTCCTACACTCATCATCTGTCTTCACACTTCCCCCGTTTCCTCTCACGCATCTGCCTGCCCCTCGAGCCTGCAACTTCAAAAGGTAGGAACTTCACCTTTATCCCCAGTGCCTAACATAGCTTTTGGCAAAAAGGCTAGCCTCGGTTATTTCAATAGACGGACAAATGAGACCCTTCTGCTGAGGGGCTGGTGGAGATACATGTAGAGACAGAAGAAAGAGGCTCAGATGGAAAGGAAGGAGCTCTGGGCGAACTCTCAAGAGAGGGCACAGGCACTAGCATTTGCCTGCCCGCCAAAATACTGGATACTTTAAACACTCCACCAAGTCATTACTGGTCCCATTTCACAGATGCTAACACTCATGCAGGTGAAGTATTCACTCAAAGACCTGCAGCCTGAAAACTGTAAACCCAAGATTCAAACCAGGTATTTCTGGATCACAAGTTCTGCCTCCGAGGAAACCAAGGGCAGCGGGACTCCAGGCTGCCAGGAAAAACCCTGAGAACGGCGGGCAGGCTGTCCAGCCACTAGGCACCCAACCAGGCGCTGGAAGACCCCCACCAGATGCTCAAAGCAAAACCTTTGTCCCCTCTCTGCAGTGACGCGATTTGGGGTGGAGAGTGAGAGGAGCCAGACAAACCAATGTCTCACTCCTGGGCACCTCTTTGGGGTTCTGTCAAACCCCATCTCTGAGCCTAGAAGTCCAGCTCTTGGTCCCGAGAGGTGGGCTCCGTCGGTCCTCCGGCGCCCTCTAGCGACCATCTACTCTAATGCCGACTCGCTCCCTCCCCTCTTCTCACCAGCCTCTTGGGCTGCCCAGGCCTTTGACCCCTGCCAGCTTGATTGTATTCCTCCTCTTCCTCAAAGCGAAATGAATTTTCCCGACAGAGCTCTGTGATCTCTTGAATAAGGAAGGTCTTTTGGTCAATACACCTTAAACCTGAGAAGGTTTCCAGAATTAACCTGAAATACTTTATTTTCCCCCCTGATGTTTCCAAGAACTGTCTCTAGTTTTCTAAACAATAAGAGACATGCAGTTTGGAACTGTTCTGTTCTGCACCAGAGATAGGAAGCAACGTTTTAGAAAGTCTGTTCTTTTTGCATGGACCTTTAATTTCAAACAGAATAAAGGGTTCCTCTGTGGGTCCCCGGAACTGTGCGCACTCATAAAATCCCTTTGTTTACTTTATTGACTGGGTTGTGACATTTAAAGTAGAAAGCTAAGACGGCATGAGCAATTCTTCACGAAACATGCACATTAACACGGCTGGCTGCAGATGATGGCTTTGTACAAATGTAACCGTCTCTACCAGGTAAGCACTGCACTGGTTCCTAGAGACAACACTGTAGTGAGTCCCAAGCCGGCTCCTCCAACCACTGCAACAGAGGTGGGAGCTCCCCCCACCCCCAACTCAGTAAAGATCATCAGCCCACGCGGCGCCACAGATCGGTGCCGCCACAGTAATTACCTCCAGGGAACTTGTGTCTCTTTATGAGAGGAATAATGAAATGGGTTGTTGAATGAGTCCCCTGATCTTGAGCAAGTCACCTCTCTGAGGTTCACATCTGCCACATTAAACGGCTAGAGTCCACACATCACCCCCGAGCTCTCTCCTGCCTCTGAGTGTCATAGATTCAAAGTGATAAAGTTGTTGTTCCTGGCAGAGAGACGAGCACCCCACGGGCCAGCCTGGAGGGGCTCTCCCACCCCTAGGAGCGCACTGAAACCACAGGGCTGGAATGAATCTTCCCAACTAAGTCACCCTTATCACTGCCAGCTTTTTAACACTTGCCTTCAGGTCTTCGATATTTACTGAGCTAAAAGCTAGTGGTTCTCAAGAGACTTTCCCGAGAATACAGCAGCCAGATAAAGGGCTTCCTGGGATTTGCCAACTTAAGGAAAACATACTATACCACATATACATTTAGTAAACAGAAAGTTCCCACATAAAGGAAGTTTCTGGTAAAGAAAAGACTGAAAATACTGTGTCATCACAAGTTTTATCAGATATCCACTTGTTGAATTTAAGGTTGACCGAGGCTTTACTATATACTGTCTTCTACAAGTAACAGAAAAGACAGTACATCTTGCCTGACCCACTTATTCAGCTTGATTTCGGACCCACCACCAACCTTCACATAAACACCGGACACCCCTCAAAAACTAGACTTGTAACTCCACACCCTTAATTTTCATAGCATGCTTGCCTCAAAAGAAAAATTATTATAGAATTTTTAGGACATCCTGAAAAGCGATGAAGTCCTGTAATCTGTTCTTTTTCATCTACATTTAATCGGGAGAAAGATAGAGTCAGATGCAACTCTGTTCTGTGCTGCAAGGTCAGTTCTAATGCATAGAAGAGGGTCTTGAACCATGGGACATTTTTAAATGCGTATAAAATTTTCTGTCTTTATGTTTTGTGATTCTAATATACTGACTACTGTTGCCTAGGAAATATGACTTAGGGTTACCACATGGATCCAAAGGGGCTTTGTGGTGTTTAAAAAAACATTAGCAAGACAAAAATGGAAAGATCAAATACAGAGAACAAACTTAGCCCCTATTCTCTTCGAGATGCATGAAATACAGATCCTCAGGCTACATCCCTGACTAAAAAGTACAAAGACTCACGAAGTGACTTTCCCAACTAGTGCACAGGCTTTCTCCCAATCAGCCAAGTTGATGCCATTGGAACCCCTCTCATTCTCTGTTTGGGAGTCAGGTCCCAGGAAAGGACGTGACATGGACACACACAACATGAGCTGCTCTCCTCCAACACATTTACTTCCAAATGGAAAAATCCTTTCTTTATGCAAACAAAGGTAGCCATAATAGTCCAGTGTTGTATTTCAGGGAACATGTAAAATGAAGACAACAAGACATGGTGCAAACCATACAAAAGATTCAAGTGCAGATCAAAACAAGGATTCCACCACTCGCTCACTTTTTCTCTGTGATCAGTTCTTCGAGTCGGTGTGACCTTAAGGTTTCCAGGCATGATGGTGGGACTCAAGATGAAAATGGGAAAATCAAAGCTTCTATTTGTTAGAACACTACCTAAGACTTCTCTGGAAACAGATAACATCTTTGCTTCCTACTAACTGAAATGGGGTATTTTTAAGTCAAAACTCCACAAGCAGATCAAGAAACACTTGAATAGAAGACACCTTTTAATTAAAGCCTCTAAACACAGAGTCCCCTTAAGACACACCAAAGATTCGAGCAGAATGCCACGTTGCTACTACCAGGCAGCTGGAGAGAAACAGAAGTCTTTTTAAGCACAATTGAAGAACAACTCACAAACCTCAAGGCAGCTATTTTAAAAGAAATATTTTGAAGCTGTAGTAAAGCGGTTGTCCCATGCTGGGAAGCGCACTGGACACATGCAGGCCGGCTCCCAGCAAAGTGTGCTGGGAGCATAATGAGGAAGCTGACCACTTGAAGGAGAGGTGCAGGCCTGGGGTGGAGGGAGTCACGTGACCACACGGGCAGCCCTGTTTCCATCATAGGCAAGGTCTTCTCACCCAACCATTTAAAACTGCCCCAGGTTCAACATCCACTCCCGCTGTGAGCTCATACTTTTATGTAAGGACCAGGGGAAATGACCTAGTTTTGATGTGGTTTAAGTTTGATACTGTGAAACCATCAAAATCTTCCCATCAGAGACAAATGAGAAGAATCTGGCCTTTATCAGTACCCACTAGGTCCTACCTGTATTTGCCAACCCTCCCACTGACTGTATCCACCTCCCTACAGAAGAGGACCTCTGACCCACTCTGCGCTCAGACCCCCGATCTGCTACAGCGACTCTGTCGGTCTTCCTGTAAAAAATGGACAGGCAAATAAAATGCACTGAACCTAGAGGCAGCAGCTCAGCACGGGAAATGAAAACACCAGAAGTTATCTAATCACAGCCGCAGCCATCCTGAGCTCCGTCTTATCTGCTGGGTAAAGAAAAGAAACGGGACCTTCCTAAACTTAAAGGGCATAAAATAAAATAAGAAAAGTTGATGCTTCTCTGTGGTTCTCAAGGTATGTGCTCTGCAGTTTAACCAGTGTATACTAACTAGAAAACCCCCGTCATGGATTCAGAACTCCTAAGCTCTAGGAAAGTTGGGGGTTTTGACGGGGTGCGCGGGGGGTGGGGGGGGGGACACATTGTTGAGAAGAGGAATTGCTAAGAGGGCAATAAAAAGAAGGAATGGGAAGAAAAGAGTATTTCATTTGAAGTTAAAGTAGCTTTTTCCAAAAGAGCAGGGTTTAGTCGTAGTTTCCGAACACTCTGGAGTACCTTGGACAGCTAAAAAAAAAGCTGTTTAGGAAATCAAAAACCAAGTGAGCCAAGAACGACCAGAGCAATGCTTTAAAAATTCCTGGCAAAGCATCAAGAGGGTGAAGAGCTGGTTTCGCATAGCTTTTTAAAATGTTTTAATAAATATTTCATTGTTGTTCTATTACAGTTGTCCCAATTTTTCCCCCTTGATCTCCTCGCCCAGCCCTCTCCGCCCCACCCTCCTCCCCCTGTCAATCCCTACCCTGCTGTCCACGTCCATGTCATTCATACCTGTTCCCTGACTAGTGGTTTTGCATAGTTTGAACACAGGTGTGTAAAGGAGCCTCTAGAGACTCTCCCAAAAGGCGCTGAAATCCTAGGGCATCCGTGCATCAGTTACGAGGGCAGGACGAGATGGGGGTTCTCTCCGTTATTTCTCTTGCAAAGTCTCCCCCACCTTCCCCTCCTGCCCGGCACTCTCCCCTCTCTCTTCCCCCCCACCTCCATCTCCGGAACCCCCATGGCGCGCACTTCAAATATTCTGCCCTAGAATGAGCTCGGCAGCCCGCGATTTCTCCCGGAGCTTGGCAAGTTCCGGGACTGGAAGCCAGTCTTGCAAGGCCACCGGGGGGCGCGGTCGGATCTGGAGGGCAGGACGAAAACCAGAGCCTTAAAGCCCACCCACTTCCTTCCAGAGGAAGGAGGTGTGCAGGTTCCTAAGAGTCCTTCTCAGCCTTCACCTTCTCCCCACCGGATGGTCATCAACACTCACTGGACTTGGCGTGGACCACCTCCTAACCGCCTCCCTCGATTCCGCCGTCACAATCCTCGGGTGTCTGTGGCACCACACCTATTTAGTGCGCTGTGGCTAGTGCTTCAGTGTCCCCCCAGTGCTATCCCTGCCCCCTGATCCCCAGGCCACTTAACAGAGGAAGGAGTGCTATGGCACTTGGTTGAATCAAGGGGCTTGCAAGCCTACTGATGCGTTTTAAACCCGATAGCCCCGGGCGCAATTAGATAGTATTGGGACCAGTTGCAAAGGCGGCTGAGAGGCTGAATCCTATGGCAGCTAGGTGAAGCCATTGGAGACAGCTACAATTCCCCAGAGCTTTCTCACCGTCAGAGGGAAAGCTGCAACTTCAGCCAGGACTCTGCTCCCTTCCTGCTCCCGGATATCTGTAACAGTCCTGCCCTACCCCCTTCAGGACTTCCAGGACTGGACACTCCACGGGTGCACCGCGACCCCCCTCCGCCGCCACCTCCTCGCCCTGAGCCCCACCCTACCTGAGCGAGCAGGGCGAATGTCAGAAGGCAAGATGCAGGGGATCAAAGTTCCGTTGCAGGAAAGACTATGCACGTAGCCAATTACGGAAACAACAGCAGCAGCGATAAACAAGCAAATCTGAGCGAACACCAGTGCATCTCAAAAGTTAGTCTTACTACGCAGCAGCCCCAACACACTTCTTTGCAACCCTAGCTCCCCGAGAACACAGGAATGCAGAGTTGGCATTTACTTACCTGGGTGTGCCAACCTCGAAGAGTAGGAAGAGAATTCAGCCCAGGGACAGGTCTGTCCCACCCCCAGAATGCAAAATCCGGCTTTGGAGTGGAGGGGTTGGTGGTGTGGTTGTGTAGTGATATAAAGGGGGAGGGGTCGGACGTCCCTCCCCCCTCGTCCTCTGAGGCCAGTTTAAAAACAGCGGATGGAAAAGATGCTGGGAGGAGAGTTTGGTCTCTCCGGAAACCCTGACTCCATTCTTGGTGATGGGGGCTGGGGAAAGATGAAAATGTTGGGGATAGCAGCAAGGCTCTCAGTGAACTCAGAGAGTAAAGTGGAAGGTAGTGGGGTAAGACAGGGAGCTGCGAGGAGCCAGGGAGGAGGGAAGGAAGAGCAGGGGAGGCGAGCGAGTGGCGGGGAGATGGCAGCTTCTCAGAGAGATTTCCACCTTCTGACGAAGCCCATGCGCCCAGCAATCCACGAGAGGCTAGTTCGGAAACCTCCGCGCGAGCGCCCCCTGGGGGGTTCCGGCGGACGCGCGCCCTGCCCCGGGAAGGCGAGTCCGCGGCCCCGCCCTGGGCTGGGCGGGGGACGCGCCTGGTGGTCCTGCCGTGTCCCCGGTCCAGGCTTGCGGCTCAGCTACGTCGCTCACACCTGGCTCCTGGGGACGTCAAATTCACTTCTCCAAGTCCTTGGACCCCGTTAACACTTTTGGGGGTAAACTGGCAATATCTGCGAAGGGGCGTGAATGACACTTTTTTTTTTTTTTTTGCACACATGCAAGGAAACTTCTTGGATGCTTGCTCAACTCCCACCAAAAATGGTGAAGAAATGGCTCCCCTCCGTATATGGTGGGAACCTGAAAATTGTTTTTTATGTCTTCAAGAGTGCCTGGCACATGATAGGAGCGCGGTAACTATTTCTTAGTAAGTAAATGCATAAATAAGTGGATGGACAACAAGCCTTTTTGGTCTTCCTAAATACATCTACCTCACCAATGAGATAAAGAAATGCTTAGGAAGTATCTATGTTTAAAAATCGACACAATCATGCTGTCTTGTACATGTTATGGAGCACTTTAGAAAGCAAGTGTATCTTTTCCTGTTCCAAACTTTTTCAGTCAAATTAGACAAATGAGCAACGGGGGGACATTACGTCTGATTGTGTCTGCAACAGAAGATAAACTAGACAACTAACTCAGCCTGAAGTATCATCAGAATCACAAACTGGACTTCAGAATCCGCAGGGTTCAGAAGAGACTCTCTCTGACATTGAGGTGACATGGAGGATGTCACAGTCTAATGTGGACAGGGCCTAGGGAGATGGGAGGTCTTCACTCCATCCTCTCCAGGCACTAACAAGAGTCTCTTCCTGTGAAGAGCTTATCAGCCAACAGCCTTTCACCAACCACGAAGCTCTCAACTTCGAAGTCAGGGAAGGAGAAAAACTAGGATGAGGGGCAGGCGCCCCACTAATGGTTTTATAATGGCAAGTAAGAAGACCTTTGAGAGGAAGGAGAAAAGCCTTCAGAAAGAAAAAAAATGACATGTTCTTCCCCCAAGTCACCTCTCACCTTTCTGAAGTAGGGTAACATTGAACATGGTCCCTGGAAAGCATCTTAGGGAGCTTGTTTGTATACTGATGCTCCTTTGATTCTCTCTGATTGGGAAACTTCAGTCATGTGGTTAAGCACATGCCAATCACTGTGGCCTTGGGATATATGATTATGCTAATGGGCCAGGCCTTCCAGAGTGTTGGGGAGCACTCAGTATGCTCCATAGCCCTCTTGTAGCCAGGGTGGAGCCCCATCTGATTCACAATGAGAGTAGGACACAAGGAAGGTTCCCCAAAGGAAATCCAGTGTCTTCCTACCAGGAAAGGGGGGATGGATGCTGGGCAGACAAAGTCAGCATATGTTTACTAAATAAAAATCAATCAATCAAATGGGGAGTGGATACATGGAACAGACTGACAGCGGGCAGAGAGGGAAGGGGGCTGGATGAAAGAAGATGAAGGGATTCACCAAAGTACATATATGCATAACCCGTAGACACAGACAACAGTGTGGTGATGGCCAGGGGAAAGAGGGGAGGGGGGAAATGGGCAAAGGGGTGTGAGAGGGAAGAATGGGGACATCTGTAATAGCGTAAACAATGAAAATAAAGTAATATATGTGGTAAGTCAGAAGATATTCCCTTCAGGTTTAATTAAGGAATAGCTTCAAAGATGAACTTAAAGTCTGAGCTGGCTTAAATTCACAAAGGTGAAGGGAAGAGAAAGCCACATGCATTTCCTTGCACGTTGCCTGTGTCCTTTGAAAGTTGAGTCCCGTGAAGGCAGGCGATAGTCTTGTTCGTGATTGTAACCCCAATGCCTAGCACCATGTGTCACTTAGCAGGTAGTCGACAAGTGTTTGTTAAATTAAAATTTTAAAAAGACCTTAGAGATCATTTAACACAAACCTCTTGTTTTATAGGTAAGAGAGAAAGAGCGGCGGTGTGCTGCGCATTAACTATTTCCAGGCAATCTGGGAGGCGCTCTATTGACCATCCCATTTCATTTTCTCAGCAACTGACCCGAAGATGTTTTATTCTATCTACAAAGAAAAAAACAAAACTGGGGTTTAGGTTGTCAGGATCATCTCACCAGGGAACACAACTAGTTAATGGGAGGACCCAGAGCGTGAACGAAGCAGTCTGTGAAGGGTCAGCTCAGAATTACTGGACATGAACCCGAGAACAGAAGTAACAGAGTCAGAACCCACAGGGAAGAATCTAGTACAATCATCTTTGGTCCCCGTGTCAAAAGCATAGACCCCCTAAACTAAATGCAATGCCACAACTTGTGATAAATATGATTTCCTCTGCCAGCAGCCTTCAGCTCCCTAATTAGAATCAAACAGTCGCCTGCAAGGCGGTGTGCAGAACACACGTGCAGCTTTATGCCAGAAACTTGGATTTTTTTTTTTTCCCAAGGCATGACACTGAAGGTAAATTCAATGAGGCTCTTTGCAGGGCACGTAAAGCAGAATTTATTCCCACCTCTCACGCGACACCAACGGCTCATCTCTCCAGATGGAGATATCTAAGCAGCTGATGAACTATGGTTGCAATCTTTGAGCCCCACAGCAAATTGCTCACCAGCCAGCGTCCCCTCCACAATGGTGACACCGAAATCCCCTTGTCTATATCACTTACCTCCTTCCAACTCTCCTTTTCATGGAGTCTGAGCTGCTGGGTTCTCCAGCCATGGTCAGAATGATCTCGAGCCACGGTGCCACCAGTGTTCCAAAGCCACAAAGGCGGCTCCGGCTCTGGGTGGATTCACTAGCCCGCTCTCTGCTTAATAACATAAGGGGAGGCATCCGCTC
Source organism: Macrotus californicus (assembly GCA_007922815.1). Taxonomy (NCBI): domain Eukaryota; kingdom Metazoa; phylum Chordata; class Mammalia; order Chiroptera; family Phyllostomidae; genus Macrotus; species Macrotus californicus. Next base: position 71,166 of record VMDR010000909.1, on the reverse strand, counting down.
GCTGTCCTATGCCAATATGAAAGGCATCTCACCCATCAGTGTGACAAGTGAAATGCTGGAATGGAGCCAGGGAACAAAAAGGAAGAAATGTGGATTCCTACCAAGGCAGTTGATACCATTTTTTTTAAGGGTAGCAGATGACGAAGGGGAAAAACAGGCAGAGTCGGTGCCCTGCGTTAAAAACCTTGGATTCTTCTCTGAATGAGTCAGGATGAGCATTTGGTTTTGAATTGAATTTCTTTTTCTTTCTTTCTTTCTTCCTTTCTTCCTTTCTTCCTTTCTTTCTTTCCTTTCTGTCTTTTCTTTGCCGTAGAATGGTTACCCACTCAAGTCAAGGGGACTGCTGTAAATAACAGGATTTATTTTTGAGTCTGGACCAAATAAGAACCTTGAATTTCTCCCTAGGGTTACTTATAGCTCAAAATGTGTTGTGTTTTGTTTTCCATTTCATGTGATTTTGAGAATTGACTGACAAGTCTTCCCTCTGGTGTTTCTCTATACGCCTGAGATGGGTTGAATTACTGGAAAGCAGAGAGGAGCACTCAGAGAAAGCCCTTCTAAGATGCTGAGAGTCCAGGAAGAACTGATGATGCACATGTTCCAAACTGAGGCAGGGAACACATCTTCCACTGTCATTCTCCTCTGCGGGACCCTATATGACCCCTGGTGTCTCTGAAACCATCACTCACAAGCTATGCCAAGAAGGGGCGCCTTATACTCTTGCCTACCAATAGGTGGCATTAAAATCCCTCTAGCTTTTCTTCATTGCATTTTTTTTTTAAACCATAGGCGGAGAACATTTTCTTTCTGAGATTTTACATTTGCCCATCGATGATATGTTAAAGGACACTAAATCAGTTCTATTATTTTAGAGCAAATTATTCCACTTATCTCTTAAGTAGGCCTCTCAGTCACCCCTCTAAGCCTCAGTTTCCGCGTGTGAAAAGAAAGTGTTGGGAATTGAACTCCATCTCTGGGATTCTGGTTTCCATCTGCTAACCATCTGCCCAGGCACACCGCTCCTGGTGTTTGTGATAAACTCAGTAAGACTCCATTCCTTTGGGTTTAAGGAATGTCAGCATGCAACTCTCACTGTGTGGCGGGGACTGCTATTTGCCTAGCCTACATTCATTTTTGTGTGTTTTTCCTTATTAAGAAAAGCTCAGTTTTGTGGGAGGGAGCAATGTGCTCAGCCCCAAACCCACATTTCCCAGCCTTGCTTGCAGATGGGGTGGTCATGTGACAACGATTTAACCCTGCGCTGTCTGGTATGGTAGCCACTAGACATATGTAGCTGTAGAAACTTAAACTTATTGAAATGAAGTAAAATTTAAAATTCACTTCCTCAGTGACACTAGCTACATTTTAAATGCCAATATAAGTGGCTGGTGGTTACCATCTTGGATCGTTCAGATACAGAACATTTCCAGCATCACAGAAAGTTCTGCTGTAGGTACTGGTCTAGCCATTGAGATGTCATTGGAAGTTATAGGGTCTGTACCTTTATCCTCTTCCCCTCGCTGCTTTCTACCTGAAGGTGAAGGTGGGTCAACCATCACGTGACTATGAAGCAGAAAGCATTTGCTAAGCCAGGATAAGCAGAAAGAGAAAAGGAGCCTGGGTCTTGATATCAAGAAGGCAGGCACGTTATCAACTTTATTAGGAGAAATATAAAGCCACCAGTTGATTCAAGCCATTACTTTCAGCTTTTTGTTACTAACAGCCAAATACTGTGTCTAACTGCTATACCTTCAGAAAGTTGCCTGGACAGTTTTCTATTCATCGCTTTAGATAAACAAGTTTCTTTCCAGTTTCCTTTACTGTAGACAGAACTGGGGACAAGATCCTGGCTAAGAAAACAAAATAATGTATATACCCACAAAGAGATCATTATTAATCATTCATTTAAATATGCAAGTGGGCCAGCAGGGGGAAGATGGGACATTAATGGTATCCAAAGTAATTATCTTCTATCTTATAGTTTGGCTGAAGAGTAGCTTTACCTTTTCCTGGAGAAGAGGTTGGTGGGTATGAAGAGAAAAGGAAAATAATATTTGATTCTGTAGTATGTGCGAGAAGCTTGGCTGGATGATTTAACCCATATTTATCATATTTAACTCTTTGAAAGCCCAATAAGGTAAATATTCACTTTTTGTGTTGCCAATCACAAATGGAATCTAAGAGAGATTAACTACATTGTCCAAATCTGCATAGCTGGTTAGTTACGGAGATGAGTTTTAAATCCAGGTCTGCTGGGCTCTTGCCACAACTGCATGGTGAAATTCCCGCAGTAGGTGAGCATCATGAGAGTCGGGCCCATATTTGCTTATTCCAAGGCTCTCATCCCATCCTCGGTGCCACTTTTTTCACAGGCTTAAACCTTTTTGCTGTTGAAAAGACTGATAGTATTTATCTTTATTTTCATAAGCTATAGAAATGGACTAGCAGGTTAGAGCACAAGGCTTTCCAAACCAGGAAATGGCATAGACGGAGGCTCCAAGTCAAGAGCAGATAGGTCTGATCAAGGAAACTCAAGAAACTGATTATACACTATATCTGGGGCAAGGCCTGAAGCAAACAAGCAGGCAGAGGGTTAGGTACAAAGAGCCTGGTAAGACATAAGGAGATTTTATTTTATTCCATGAGTTACGTATTCACAAATCTTAAGGAAGGTTCCAGAATTTTTCCTTAATCCATGGTGAAATGAGAAAAACAAAAAGTTTTTTATATACCTAAATTAATTTTTGATGATTTCTTTCTTTATCTTTTCATGCAAATATTAGTCACTGCCTTCTTGTTATCAATTTCTTATGAGATTTTTGTCATTTTAACATGTCCTTAACTTGGTAAAATAAAAGTACTTGGTAAAAAAAAAAAAGGAACCACAAGCAACCCAAGAAATGTGTTTTGAGATCTGTTCTGTGAAATTTAAACATTTAGAAACATCAGCTGAAGGTCATGGCAAAGACATAGAAGGATTTTGAGCAGACAGTGTGGGGCTCAGGTGTTAGTGTTAAATGAGGAGGGATTGGTGAGGGAAAAGACTAGAGTTAGGGAAATGAGTGAGGTATCTCCTCACGGCCTTCAATAGATGTTTATTGCATATGATTCTGGGGTTAAGGTCAGAGAGGCAATGATACACCAGACAGGTAACTTCTAAGCCCTCATGGAGTTATCATGATGTCAATTTAGAGAGAAGCATGTGAACAAAGAAAGAGAGACAAACAATTGGGGGTCAAGGAGAGAGACAGGGAAAAAGAAAAAGAAAAAACAACACTAGATTATAATAAACCGTGAAAAAAAAAATAAAAAGGGTGATGAGATTAAGGAGTAACTGGGAAATGTCTCTTTAGATAGGATCATCCGAAAGGCCTCTTAAGGAGAAAGCATTTGAGCTGAGAACTAAAAGGTAAAAATGGTCCAACATGCAGAGACCAGGTGGAAGAGCTTCCAGAGAAGGAGGAACAGCAAGTACAAAGGCCCAGAGGTGCAAATAGTGTTAGTATTCTTGATGGTCTGTTTTAAAAGCTGGACAAGTGAGGATGAGGCCATGACCTTAAAGGGGAAAATAGGAAGGAAGGATGAAAAGGATGTAAAGAGACTTTAATAATACAGAAGACTTGTCTTATTAGCTTCATTCATTAAACACATGTTGAGCATCTAGTCTGCATCACACACCACCCTAGGTACTGGGGTTGACAAAATATCACCCTCATTCATATTGTCCAGTGTAAAGCATAGAGCAGAAGATGAACCCTAGATGGGTAATCCACAGGAACCTCCCAGATGGGAGTTTACTTCCATCCCAAAGACTAAAGACAAGAGCAGCTCCCACTGACATCAATGGAAAGGAAGGCCTCTGGGCTGTGGGCTCAGGCACCCAGTAGGCAGAGGGTTATTTCTGAGCGAGTGGGTCCAAATGTCCACAAAAAAGATTTGAAGGAAGAATGGGATCTGCCTCAGCAGAATCTCCTTTCTCATATAACCAGCTCTTTCCATTGCTTCTGTTTTCTTGATGGTTCTTCAGGTTTAGCCAGCATCCATGGTTACCTTTTGGGTCAAATACTTTCATGTAACTTTCATAGAACCATATGTTATATGGTTATATGTTATCATGTGTACTCCTTGCAATGAACCTAGGAGACATCATTAGCCCCAGTATGTACATGTCTTTGGAAAACACGCTCTCCTTCTGGTGGGAGCTATCTTTCTGACACGAGGTTGTCCCAGGAAGGATCACAGACTTGACCCCTGTAAGGCGATGAACACTGGACACTGCTATAATAGTCGTGGGCCGGCCACAGGAACAAAAGTGTCTTCTTCATAGGGCTGTTGTGAGGCAGTGTGCAGCGTTTTTAAACCGCATCTATACAAAGGCATTTTCCATTATTAAATGAAATCTTACCATATATGCTGCTTTGCGGTCTGCCTTTGTCTGTCCACATTTATTAACCTCCATCACAATTTATAATGGCTATGAAATATCCCCATTGTGCACATAACAAAATGTGCTAACAATGCCCTAGTTCTGAGCACTGGTTTCCAGCTTCTCACTATTGTACACAAGGCTTCCATGAGCGTGATTTTGTATCTTGTACCCCTGACATGATGTGACTATAGTACCAAGAAGGGCACCTCTGTCATATTCTTTACAAAAATCTACGTCAGCCTAATATCATGAGCAAAACACCAAATACAAACTGAGGAACATTCTATAAAATATCACACCAGCCTGGACTGGTGTGACTCAGTGGGATGGGTGTCGTTCCGCAAACCTACAGGATGCCAGTTAGATTCCCAGTCAGGGCACATGCCTGGGTTGCAGGCCAGTGGGGGGTGTGTGAGAGGCAGCCACTGGATGTTTCTTTCACACATCGATGTTTCTCTTCCTCTCTTCTTCCTTTCTCCCCTTCCCACCCCGCTATGAATAAATAAAACCAAGTAAAATATCACAACAGTACTCCTCCAAACTGTCAGCGTCATAAAAAAAGGCCAGAAAGATTGAGAAACTGCCGCAGACTAGAGGACATTGCAACAGAGCAATAAATACAAGGTGGCGCCCTAGATTGCATTTTGGAAGAGAAGGAGGACACTGATGGGAAAACTGCTGAAACCCAAATAAAGTATGCAGTTTACTGACTTAATAGTATTGTTCCAATGTTGGTTTCTCAGTTATGACAAATGTTCCATGGTGATGTCACCTGTTAATGTCAGGAGAAAATGAGTGAGAAGTATATAGAAATTCTATGTACTATCTTTACAATTTTTCTATTAAATCTAAAATTATTCAAATTAAAAGTTTATTTTTAAAAAAACACACAACTTTTCCATGTGTTTCCTTTGGCTGAAATTGGGCTGGTTGAGGTGAAGACCACGCCCCATTCAGGTGTATTACACATTTTGTGAACTTGCCGGGATGGTCATTTAACTTAATCATCACTGGTGCCTACTTTATGAATGAAAATATTGCTTTATCTGCCTGGTGTCTTTAAGTCAGATGTCTCCTTAGCAGATTCTACAGGAAGCAATGCCTCCGTGAACTTCTTGCAAAACTCGGAGGGAATATTGATGAGAACTACCAGAGAATTAGGACCCGGCCCACCTTTCCCAGCCTGGCTGGTTCTCATCAGGCAAAGGAATTAAAAAAGAAAAACTCCTGGGAAACAAGAACAGAAAGTCGGAGGATGCCATTTTTACATAGTCATTTTTCTGATTGCAACTCCGCTTTCTGCATTTTTCCAGCAGCGCTGCCTTTAAAGTGAATCCCCGGTGATCAAAGGCAGACCAAAATAACACATTGTTCCTCTTGAGAAGAGAGGGTGAAGTCCTATCATTCTGAGAGTATTCTCAGGGGAAAGAAAGACGAGCAAGAGAAAGACCACATTGTCTACTTTTTCTAAAAGCGAGACCTATAATTTTGTTCTGTTGAAAATCTTTAAAAAAAAAAAACATTCGCCTGTTGGGAAAGGCGTAAGTAACACTGCGGCATGTATTAAAAAGTTTATCTATGCTGTTTCCATCGGTTCCTCCTCTAGCAGTGTGCAGTGGACGGCCCCCACTCTGTGTGATCTTGCTGTTGGTATTTATAGGAAAGGAGACATTAACATAGGTACTAAGTACCGGCGTTCCGGGCACTGTGCTGGAACATAGATGCTTAGCTGCACTGGAACATAGATCCTTTGGGTATGTTTTCATCAATTTCTCCCAACAATGCAGGGTAACAGTGTAGGAGATTCAAAAATGATCACTAGTCTTTCCTACTCTATAGCCACCCCCCTCCAAATGTGCCTCTGCAGTTCTTCCTATCCACTAGGGGAGTCTGTTTCTCCACCCGCCTGAAGCTGGGCTAGCCTTGTGACTTGCTTTGGCCAATAAAATGCAGCAGAAGTGATGTTATGCCAGTTCTGAGCCTAATTTTTTAAGAGGTCTGGCACATTTCCACCCATCCACCATGAGAACACACCCAGGCTCTTGTTAGAGGATGAGTGAGAGATTAGCCAGAGATGAGCCATTGCAGCTGAAGCCCAGCCCTGTGGGAACACCCAGGCAAGATCAGCGAACCAGCCCCCAGCCAACCCTCAACTGACCATCCGCACATGAATGAGCCATGCCAACATGGCTGGACCTGGGCAACACTGTGAGCTAATAACTGCTTGTTATTTTAAACCACTGAGTTATAGTGGTGGTTTGTTACACATCAATAGCAAATAGATACAAGACGGGAGTCTTATTTCTTTTGAAGATGTAAGAAAACTGAGACATGGAAGGATTAAGTAATTTCCTCAAGGCCCCACAGCTAGTAAATGAGGGACAGTCAGGATTCAATCCAAGGACTGAACAAATCTAAGATCTCTACTCTTTCTGCTCTGACCTCTGCCCACGGAATAGAAACAAGAAGAAGAACCAACACAATCAAAGGCCACAGCTAGTTAAAGGTGACAAGACTAGAGTCACTTTCCCAGCTGTCTTCTAGATACAGTGCAATGTGTGTGACATGTGTATGTTTATAAAGAATGATCTATTTCACAGAAAGAATGAGGTAGGTAAGAGAAAGCTATTTACTAGCTTCAATAACAGTCTACATCAAATGCATTCATCTTGGTGCAAATCTGTAATTACTTCACAGTGACGACTGGCTTGTTTTTGACAAACTGACTTGTTTCTCCTTTAAAAGCAAGGTCACTCTGGGGATAAACAGCATTCCTTTTCTCCCTCCCCATGGGGCTCTGGCCTGCTCTTCCATCCCTCCTTTGTTCAATGTCTCTTTCTATACCTGTTCCCTTTTATCTCCTGGGCTCACTTGAAGTTTTTCTGTCAAAGCCTCTATAATAGCAGTTAATTAATCCCTCGCAGCCTCATTCTCCTGTCTCCTGCATTTTTGATAACTCCCTTTTCTGGCCTCGAATTTTTCGGTCTTCTAGTTCATTACTTCCAGACTGTCTGTCTCTGGATCAACAAGTTAGTGAATTAGATCATGTCATTCCTCTGCTTAATACCCTTCAGTAACTTCCTATTGCTCTGAACCCATTAATGTAGCCTAGTAGGTCCTGCATGAGCCAGTCCTTCCTGCTTTTCTCGCTTGGTCTCCGCTATGATCCTCTCCAACTCCTCAACATTCATGCTTCAGCCAGACTGAATTCCTTTCCGGTCCTTCAACTATCCTTTCTGAGCTTTCCTACATGCTGTTTCCTCTGCTGGTAATTCTCTTTATATGTGTATGTGCATGTGTGTGCACACACTCACGCGTACATTTTGTCTGATTTTTTAAGTCTTAGAAGAAAGTTCCCTCCTGCGAAGAAGTCCTGCTCTGAGTCTCCCAAAGAAGATAATATGGTCTTATTAGTGCCCACAAGTAGCCCCTTCTAGATAACATTCACCACTCTGCATTACATTTGTTGGCTTAGTTATTTCTATTTCTTAACTTACTTGCCACTGTAAACCCAAGGCTAGAATGAAGCTTTGTACGTAGTAGACTCTCAATAAATATTTATTGAATGAATATATCATATGTTCTTTTTCTTCCTTATGTATGCTTTACTCTCAAAATAATTTTTATACTCAGTATACAAGGGAAAATAATTGGAATACTTTTGGTAATAAGTAATAGAACAGTGAATGTAAACTAGCTGGACCAATCAGAGATCGACTGGCTCATATAGTTGGAAGGCTCCATAGGCAGCACAATAATCAAAGGTGGTTTTATCCAGTAACTCTGGCTCTGTGTTCTCAAACAGATTGTAAGATAGCTGACCATTCAAAACACACCTTCTCATGTCCACAGGATGAGAGAAAACAGTGCTGTCCAGAAATCCCAAGCAAAACTTCCCAGGTTTATTCTGATTGGCTCCCTTGGGCCACATGGCCGGCACAGAGTCAATGCCGGGGCCGGGAGAACACAGTATGCCTATAGCTTAAGCCTCCCATTCCCCAAATAAGTGAGTTGTGTGGGGGGAGTAACGGCCAAATGAAAATTGGGGTGCCATTAAGAAAAGAGTCTTGGGTACTAACTATAGCTAAAAATGACCCTGCCTTTGTCACCACATATTTTTATGACTGAATTCATAATAATTGATGAGACATATGCTCTGTACCTCAATATGCTGGCCTATGTGGGGTAGAAATAAGATGCTACTTCTGCCCACAAGAACTTAAGCTTCAGTTGGCATAACTCCTTCTACCCTTCATTGCGCATATAAGCAGAAGTTGATCTGGGATTCTGTACGAGTAGAAAGGGAAAATTGCCTATACAGATTTGCCCATTTGGGGCTTCAATATCTCAATAACACTAATTCCTTGCATATAGGTATAAAAAGGACGCTGACTTTATGAAGATAACAGACGATTATTTGAGTATAACTGAATGCTCACGAGAAGATGAGAGCAGCATGTTATTCACTGTACGATTAACTGCAGCATGCATCATACATTCTTCTACTTTCAAGTTCAAGTTCCATTGCCAGCTTCCTAGAAATTGCAGAAGTCATTAGCTGGGCATGGCCACGTGAATTTTCTTGGACGTGGTCCTGTCTGGATATGCAGACTTCTCACGTTATGCAGGTTGTGATGAGCCTCTTCTTAACATCATTCCGTGATGGAACAGTCCTCACAGAAAAGCTGCCTTAATGGGGCTGGCAGGAACTTTTCAACCTCTTGATTAGTAATCACTCCGAGGTAACATTTTATGCCCAGAGTCTTCACCAGCTATTTCTAAGAGACGCTCTTAAAACGTGCTCTACCAACTGCAGCTGCTGGTGGCTGCTTGCCTTGGAAATGACTTTTTCCTCTTTGGCCTTATTTTCTGTTTCTGTATTCCTCTCACTGGAGCGCTCTGTTTTTTACCTCTTCTGCATTGATGGAAAAGCATTTGACATTCTGCTCTTTGGGAGAAGAAAGAGCAACTTCCAGGTTAGGGCCAAACTAAAAACCAGTCTATGCCTTCAGCAAGAACATGATCCTTCTGTACGGAACACAACACGTATCGGAGATTTTACTATTCAACCCCTTGCCTCCTCAGCATTAACCAGTTTTACAATTAAAATCAGCACAAGTAAGATACAGAACGACATCAGTTAGGTCATTTAAGGGGGTGGTTCAGGCCATCAGATTTGTGGGAAGTGACCCAACATATCATAGTATCTTTGCTGTTTTATATAGATCTCAAATCAGCTAGACTTGAAGACCCATCTTTGTTTGGTAAATACATTCCCATCCATAAAAAAAGGGGCCAGGATCACGGAGATACTATACTTCACAGCCTCTCCCTAGAGTTGCCACAAGTAGCCTGTTGATTTATGTGATTCATTTCCTCTTCCTGAACACTTCCTGCAGTGACTGTAGAAGCACAGAATCAAAAGCAAGTGCTGAACACTGTTAATTTATTCACTCATTCAATAAGTACTTATTGAGTGCCTACTATGTGCCAGGTATTCTGGTAGTCACTGGAGATGTAAGGGGAAAAAATAGACTGATATTTAATGGGTCAGGAAGCATGGTGAGATTATGATAGAGAATTTGCAGGGTGTTATGGCAGCATTAGGCTGGGAGAGTTAGCATGATCTAGGGAAATGGAAAGGTTTCCTGAAGAAGTAATATTTAGGCTCAGACTTGAAGAGTCAGTATGAGTTGGCCAAGAAAATGGGAGTAAGGGAAGAGGAAAAGACAGAGAAAGAATAGTGTGCATGAAAGTCCAGGGGTAAAAGTGGTTGGACAGAGAGATGGGAGAGGCATGGGGAGGGTTAAAGATAGGGCCAGAGATGGAAGACAGACGGGCTGACTCACTGACATATAGTTTAATGAGAATCCTGAGGACAAAGGGGCTGAAGAGGCTGGTGGGAGACAGATCATGGAAGACCTCTAAGGTCACTAAAGAGTGGCCTTTAAGGAGTCATTGAAAAAATGTGTACAAGGGGTATGATTTTATTTGCATTTTAGAAAACTCTTTCTAGCAGCTGGGTGGAGAATTAATTGAAGGCGAGCAATACAGAGGCAGGGAAACTATTTAGGACGGTGGCAGTGATCTGGGTGAGAGATGATGGTGGCCTGAACCCAAGCTGTGACAGTGCGGATGGAAGAACAAGGTGAGTCTAGAAGTGTTCATAAGATGAAAATTCGTGGGACTTGGGGATCATTTAGTGTGGGTCCAAAATACCTGAACAGTTCCAGTGTGGCATCATTTTACTATGGCTTTACTTACTGTATCAGGTGCTACTGGTATTCTCCCCCTGCTCCCCTCACCAAGCCTCCTGTGCCCAAATCTGAGATCACCCGCAAACGGTTACCATACCCATAGGTGGCTGCCTACATTTGTGCCAAAGGGCAGGCCAAAATATAAGCAAGGCAATGCCCCCAAGGGTGACCCTCAAACAAACAGGGATGGAAACTAATAGATAAATATCCCAACTTCCTTGTCCTTCTGTGGGGCAACTCTAAGCCATGTCCCACATAGCTCCTGGGGACTGGGGCACTCATCAAAACTCAGCCTCAGCTGCACACAGTGGTAACCCACTCACAAATGTATCTTTATTGGCTTTCTGACCTTTCCTGTTTACTACCTTGTCCCCTCATTTCTGCCTCCTGGGAACACTTCCCAAATAAACCACTTAAGCCAAAATCCTGTCCTCAGGGTCAGCTTTTTGGGGAAACCCAAATTAAGTATTACATTGTTGCTAGATCTGTTAATTGAAAGAGAATTTTTAAAAGCTCATCTATCCCTCTGTGAGTCTTTTAAACTACCCCTCTTGCTTAGCAGCGGCAGTCATGGCCAGATCCTGTTCAGGCCAGTTCTCTAGAGGACAGACTGGAGAGTATTAAGTTCTAATCAAGTTACCCCCTGCCCCCCTCCCCAGGGCCTCTGTCAGTCCAGGTCTCTGCCTGATACTGCCTTTTATTCAAGGGGTGGTGACTGGGGGCCATCAGAAGAGATTGTGCCTACTGCAAATCATCTAAAATCGATACCTCAGCCTTGGCACCGATGTTTTATTAATATGTATTCATCCTTGCTGGGCCTTGTCAAGTGCCCTCCTCAGGAGAACAATTAGTTTAGTATATAATCACTTTTAATGACTCTAGATTTTTACACAAATTGAATTTTAAAGGAAAGTATAACCCATCATCTAGGAATGGATCAGAAAGCAAAAACTTGACCACCTGCCCAGGACTTGATCTCACCTCATACTCTGTACATTAAAGCAGATCGTGATGTAAAGTGGAAAAAGCATCTAGGAGGAGCAAGGTATGCCTCAGGGTCCCAGACTCATTTCCTCATTGAGCCAAGTGTTCTCTACCCCATTAGCTCAGGTCCGGTGGCCACAACATCTGCAGATCAGAAAGGGGGGTTGGGAGGAGGGGCAACGAGGAGGAAGAGGAGCAGGAACTCCCGTTGACTAACCCCCAAGCTGTGTCAGGTGGGGGACTCAGTCCTTCACTGTTGCCGTCTCATTGAGGCCTCCCCACAAGTCTACACAAAGAGTATCAATCCCATTTACAGAGGAGGAATCTGAAGCTTCAGGTGATTTAAAACCTTGGCCCAAGTCGGCCATGTGTGTGGTAGAGACTGGGTTTAACCTAGATCTCTGCGGCTCCGAAGCTCATACTTTTCCCACTACCCCACTTGATTTCAAGCCATTTTACTCCGTTTCCTGTAGATATTCTCCAAAGGCAGACTAAACTTTTCCTGATGGAACTTCCAGTCCCCATAGGGGCCTGTACCAAGAACACTAGTGTTATGTTAACCCCTCCCCCTGATTTCTCCAACCCCAAACTTACTGACAGACCAGGAAGCTTTCACCTTTGCTACAAGCAGCCAGCTAGGAGCACCTTTAAACTTTTATTTAGAAACTTAACAATTCATAACAAGAAAAGTGCTCTGGCAGGCCATAGGACCTCCCAGCCTCAATAAATAACAACAATAACAACAACAGAACAAAGGATCTTAAAAGTGAAAGGAACCACCACAACCAACATTTTGACACGAACTTATAAGAACGGTGGCTGAGCCGGGGATCAGGCGAGAAGGAGATTTTGGTGCAGCGAGGCAGACTCAGAGCCAGATAAAGCAATTGAATCAACAAAGACAAGAATAATCGTTCACGGCCCCAATGTTGGCACAGTCAGCAGTTGAGGGAGGTTGTAAAAACTCAACCCCCTGCTTATTACCACCGAAACTGCAAAGGTGGGAGAAAATGCTAGCTAGCACTCCCCTTAGGCATTCCTGGCTGAGAGAAACAGGAAGAAGGAAGGCAAAATGGTCAGAACTACCCAGATCTAGCCGTCTCCAACAATAATAGAGACAGCAGAATAAGACAAAAAAAAAAAATGTGCACTTAGGGTAGAGGGAGGGTGCACTGAGAACCCCAGATAAATGAAGACTCACTTCTCTGTGTGGAACTATGAAGGAGGAGCCAAATCCCCTGAGGCTGTGTTGTTGTTCTTCTACTCCTGGTGGGACCAGGACTAGCTGCGGGGGAAAGGGTGAGCAGAAGCAGCGATGCAAAACAAGCAGGGTGACGTCTGTGGTGTAGCACAGTCTGCAGCGACTTGGAGCACAGGTCCGAGGAAAGATGCCATCTCTGGCCTCTCTCCCCTCCACAAGAATGGAAAGCGACTTCAGCCGGGTGCAAGGAGTCCTGATACAGGGCATTTGCCAAAGCTTCAGAAGAAAGGAAAATCTTAAATTCTCCAAAGGCCACATTCAACCCACGCCTATCTCTCCCAGTCCCTCCCAGTGCTCTGGGCTATTTTAAAAATGGGTAGAACTCACAATGTGCACTCTTCAAAGGAGCCCAAGGAGGACAATAAATAAGTCACTGACAGAGTGGGGAAAGAGTCAAAGAGAGCCTGTCCACGTCATTAGAGCACATACAAACTCTGAGCAGAGTTGTCCCCATCAAGCACTTAAGATGCAAAGAAGTGGCTTGGCATTCAGAGAGCACACTACAGCCCAACGAGAGCACACAAGAGCAAAAGCAAGGAAGAGAATGAAAGAGCAAGAGAGAGGGTGAGGGGGAGAGAGAAAGAGGACAGAAGTTGGTAAAATCTATTAAAAAAACTAACATGGAAGAAACTTCTCTGGTAGTAGTAGTACTCCATGCTATCATCTTTCTATGGGCTTCTATAAAAAAATGAAATGAATAAAATAAGACCACAAACCAAAAATAATAAAACAACAGGATGAGATAAAAATTAAGGTTGCAAAAATAAGGAAATAAGCCAAAGGCCAAAACAACCCATTGTGGAACGAGAAATAACACAGACACAGCTGAAAACAATCACTAATATATAAGGAAGACAGTCTCTGTGAACAGAGGAAAAACCCAAGAGCCTGAAACAATTTTTTTTTAAAAAAGATAATAGATGCTGAAAACAGAAAGAAAAACAGAACACAACAATGGCCCCACATACGGCCTATTATTTCTCCAGAAAGAGAAAAAGTGAATAAATGAGACAAAATATATTTAAAATGATTGAAGAGATTTTCATTGAAATAGGAAAAACAACAAAGAATGTTCCAAGACGATGAATAATTGTGAGAGAAGTTTTGCAATCATCAGTAAGTTATTGAACTCTGCGGCTACAAGAGAAGTCTTCAGGTATTTGGTAGACAAAAAAGAAAGTCAGAAGGACAAACTAGTAGAGTCTGGCTTCGGAATGTCCCCCTAGCAAAATGTAATGGCAGAAGTTAATGACCCATGGCTACAAAGTTCTGAGTTAAAGAAACCCGGACCCCAGTCTATCTTGTAAAACCAAGATGTCTTTCCAATATAGAGAGGACAAAAATCTCCCTTCACCAAGGAAGAGTTGAGGGATTACAATGCCTGAGAGGCCTCGAAAAACTCTCAAGAGAGTTAAAATCAAACCAACAAAAAGTTAAATCAAAACACAGAATTCAAGACTAGAGAAACTGTAGTAGAAAGGACTACTTTCTTTTTAATAAAATCAGGACTAAGTAACTATGGGAATTGTACAAAATAGAAGTAAATATTATAAAACCTGACAGCTTAAAAATAAAATACTGTAACGAAAGGGAAAAAGGGAGTGAGGGAAAAGAAAATAGGAGCAAAGATGAATGAGCAACATTTTCGTGTCTCTCAATAGAGAAACAATCAATATCCGTACAAACACAGAACACAGTTGAACACCATGTTAATGTCTCTGTCGGCTATTTTCTCATCCACAGAATGGTGCGTCTCAAATGTTACATTGTGTCCAAAGTTACCTGAAGGGCGCATTTAAATACAGAGTGCTGGGCCCATCCTCCGAGTTTCTGACTCAGTAGCTATGGGCTGACACCTGAGCTTGCACTTCTCACATGTTCTCAGGTGACTGCTGATGCTGCTGGTCCACAGATGCTTTGAAGGGACCACTGCCTGAGAGGGAGCTTTTGGGAACTAGGTTCTCTTGGGAAATTATTATTTTAGTTTACATTTAATTGAACTTAGTAATTTTTCTTTAAAATGACACACACACACACACACACACACACACACACACACACACACACACCTGGCAGGGGAGATACCATGATCATGAAGGTGGTTTTTCCAGGGCCAGGCTTATCCATTGCACTCCGGGTGTGCTGACCCCTGCAATTTCCCCAAGTGGGAGAAACTCAATTGCATCATTTGTGGTGAGGGGAGACTGCGTGTATGCTCTCCCCTAAAAAAATAGAAAATAAAATGATATATACAGTATGATGTCTTAACATAATCATCATTTCCATCTAACCCACCCACTTTTCCGTTTTTGTACATGTCTGGAGAGAGAAAGAGGGGACAAGAGGAAAGGAGAGGAGAAAGATGTTTCAGAACAATGTTCACTTGATGTTAATGAGAGTTATTCCCAGGCAGTGAGATTTGGAGATCTTATTTGTACTTTTGATATTCTTTAAGTCTCTTAGAATGATCCTATGAAATGTTTTCACAAAATAGCAAGGTCATTAACAACAATAAACTACAAGGTCAGAAACAATTTATTCAATCCAGACCTCAGTTTCTCAGACTGACCCAAAGAAATGTGTTTTGAAGGTCATGATGACCTCCAATAACGTCAGCCATGCGAGGTGAGCAGTTCAGCTCAGACACCTCTCTGTTCCACTGATCACTTTGCATGGAGCTTTTACCCCCAGACACATCCACTTCCTTGCAGAGAAACAGTATTTTCAACTCTACTACCTTTTGTTACAAATTTCATATGTGTTCTTTAGTGATTCTAGAATTGGCTCTTCCAATTTCTTAGGGGTTTTTGTTAACAAATTCATATTAAGACTTTGCATAAACATTGAGATTTTACAACCTCCCTGTTCATCCTGCCTCCACCCTACTAAATTCCTCAGGGCGTTTTTACTCCTTGTCCTGAGACCCCAAATTCCCCTGGCCCACTTTAATCCCCCCTCTCTCCTACTCCTACCTTATATTGTTGGACACATTTAGCTGTCGTTTTTTTAAAAAGCCTTTTCTCATAGAATCAATGAATATTTTATACATGGTTCCAGAGCTGGAAATGAGAAAAATATATATATTACCAATTATGAGCTACCAAATTACATCTCTACTTCAGACTAACTTCCCATTAGTGAAGAAAATACAGTGATATAATCACCACTGAAATGAGAGTAAAGAAAAATACCGAGAGAAATGAGTCCAACCTCCATGGAGAGAAATTTGCAGTAGAGTCTGAGAACTGGATTGAAATCCCTTTCTGTGTATGTGGGGGAAGGAGAGGCGGAAAGAAATGACTAAGTGAATGGACGAGCTGCTGGGGCTATTAAATAAGAATTAGCAAAGCCAATGCCACATGAGAGCAACTTCAAAAAAAGCAGGAGTTATAATCTGATCATGAGTCGGTTTTCAGTTTGAATCTTCGGGTGTGAATTATCATTGAGTGTGACCACACCATCAACATCCCTGACTCCAACTCTCACTATTTTGTGGATCTTTCCAACTCTGGTGTTTGGATTCTGCATCACTCCTTCTCCCAGGAAAACAGGGTGTCGTGAAACATTCTCTGCCAGGGGCTGCAGCTTCTCTCCTTGGCCATTCTCATCACCCAGACAGCTGCTAGCTGACTTCCTCACCTGAGAGACTGCAAGAAGCTCTCAGGGAAGCACTGGTCCACCAAGGAGCAGGAGGATGAGACAGCTCTATCTGAGAGAGCAGATGTTCTTTGTGGTGACTTTTGCTAAAGGCTGATAACAGTGTTTCTTATATTTACTCTACTCCTGGCCCTGGATTTACTGAACTTCACAAGATGGCCAATCTTGCAGAATTATCTGTATTTCCTTTTCTACTCTGAGCGAGAAGTGTTGATTTTGTTCTTGGCATGTACCTCTAACATCTTAGCCTCACTCATTGTCTTTTACTCCTATTCTTGTTTGATTCTGGAAGCTTCGCTGTGGCTTTTCTTAACTGATCTTTTTATCAGATACCCTGGTCAAGTCTGGTCTGCCGTCCCCAGAAAGGGCACAAATGGAGGCTTAGGTACATGCAGCCTGTAGCCCCCAACTCTCTCCTTTGACATCTTGAGAATATCACCACTTTCATAGTTCAAGTTCATTTTATACCAACTCTGTCAACCTAGATAAACCAAAGGAGGTATAAAGAGTGTTTTCATATGGTATACCAAGATTTCTTAAGTCAAAGCAGCAAGATACACACTAGGTTTGGAACAGGAACACCTGGATCTCAGTACTGTTTTTCTTATCTAACTAGCTGTATAAACTTAGGTATACAGGTACAGCCTAGGTATAACCTAAACTGAATCTAAGTTCTGTGTCTTAAATATTGTTTGGCAAAACAGAAACCAATTGGGTAAATATTAGCAACAATGCTCAAGGGGACATTTGAGTCATCGAAAAAGTAGGCAGGCCAGGAGCAAACCATGAACTCCAAATGAGCAAGATAAAAAGCCAAGAAGGTTCTGAAGGAGGTAAGCTTACCGGAAGGCTGTTAGGATATGGAGGGAAAGAAGTGAGGATGAGGCATTCACTGTCGGGTTGGAAATAAATTCCATATGGCTCAGGGCCATGCCTGGGGGATCAAGACGATCCTGAGGGAGCAAAGAGAGAGCTTGTTCAGAATGTCTTGTTTTCCCGGATGACAACATTAACATGCAGAAAAAGATGAACAAAACCCGCAAGCCGAAGCTGAAGACAGCATTATAGAGTATAAATATAGTTGAATTACCAAATGTTAGAGATAGAAGGGGGCCTAAAACAATTCATTCATTTAGTCCAACTTTTTACGTTATGGATGAGAAAACAAAATCCACGTTAGAAGTGACCTGTCCAAAGTCTCACATTTAGTTAGTAGTTACTAAGCAACAAAATGTCAGTGTGAGAGACAAACATCAGTTGGTTGCCTCCCATGCATGTCCCAACTGGGAATCCAACCAGTAACATTTTGGTGTATGGGACCATGCTCCAACCCACTGAGCCACCTGGCCAGGTGACGACTCTGTGCCAGGCACCTCATCGCTAATCTTCACAAGTTACCCTATCCTACTGAGACACCAAAGCCCAGAGAAATCAAACATTTTACCACAACTCAGAGCCAGTAAGTCACAGATCACAGATTTCAATATTGGCCTGGCTTCCCCCAAATTCTGGGTTTATCTTACTACATTATGCTGTCCTGTGTCTCTCCCAAGACTTAGAGAAATGCAGAGGTTCACACAGTAGCAAAATGTCCAACTCAGGGTTTGAATGAAAATCAACACCTTTCTAGTACTCTGAACTAGCGTACAAAAGGTAACATTTTAGGTTTTCTTAGCAACCCTAGCCTCAGTCAGACTTTATTCTCTAGAACATGTGTGCCATCAGACCTGCACAAAATTGCTCTTCATCATAGTCCATAGTAACAGAAGCTGAAGTGTAGCTTTGTCTGGCCCAAATTCAAGTTTTCTCAGTGGTAAGAACATGAAGACATAACTTCGAACAAATGTTGCTCCACCAGCATACTGTGATTATACATTGTCACGAAAACTGTCTTTTATTGGATTTTTTTTCTTTTCTATACATGTAGAAATTGGATTAATTAAAATAATAAAGATAATCCATCTTCTCAAGAGACAAGGGAAAATAACTTATAAAAGTAGCAATGAAGAAGGAATACTGACAATTCTTTAATATTTTTCTACTACTTTGGGTCAGGAGAGAAACAGGGTCCAGTGGGCATCCGTATGAGTCCATGAGCACAGCACTGAGGCCTCTCTGCGCCCTGGAAGAGAAGAGAGTTAAAGACAGTCCCTGCACTCCTGAACATTAGCACCTGGGAAGGGAAACAGGGCTCCTAGAGACAAAACAACAGTCAGTTACAGACACAGCAATAGACGAGTGGGTGAAAAAATGTGGCACAATGTAGACAAAGTCAGGTGGGCTTCTAAAGGATCAAGCAAATGCCTTTCGATTGTCCCATTCACTCATTTATTTATCAGATACTCAGGGGTGCTTACTGGGTGAGTAGGTACTATAAAGCCAGGAAAAATTGTGAAATGAAAACAAAAACGAAAACTAAAAACTAGCCTCATGGAGGTCACGTTTTAGTGGTTGGAGACGGAGGGGGGGGGACATGTATATACATACACTTGCATACATAGAGGCCAGGTGGCAGTAAATGACACAGAGAAGAATAAAGCAGGGGAGAGACGAGAGGAGTGCCAGGGGCTGCACACTAAACAGGGTGTCCAAAAACGTGCCATTTCAGCAAGGACTTAAATAGTTCATAAGCAATCAGTTTACATTGTTATCTGGAAAGAAAACATTTCAGGCAGAAAATAAACAAGCTCAAAAGCCTCGAGGCACAGATGCTTAAGAAACAGGAGCGAGCAAGGGGGAAACACTGAGAGACAAGGCCAGAAAGATAATAAAGGAACAGATTCCAGCCGTTAAGTAGAAATTTCTGTGATGATAAAATATTCTATGTCTGTGTTGTCCAATATGGCAGCCGCCAACCATCTGTGACTACAGAGTACTTAAAATGTGACTAGTGTTACTGATAACTCAATGTTTAATTTTATGGCATTTTAATATACTTAAATTTAAATAGCCACAGGCTGGGCACTATATTAGATAGTGAAGATGAGCCTCGTAGGCCATTGTCAAGGTTTTCGTTTTTATTCTTGAATAATATGGGAGGAAACTGGAGAAGAGCAGAGGATTGACGTAATCTAACTGGGGTTTTAACTCACTCTCGAGTCTGCGATGGAAACAGACTGCGGGGTGAAGAGCAGCCTCAGGGAAACCTGGCTTAACGCAGATGAGAGACGATAGTGGGTACAGACCAGTGACTCAGATGAAGGGGGCCAAGGTGGAGATGGTGAGAAGAGGTCAAGTTCCAGATGTAATTCGAAGGTAGAGTCCATGGGATTTTCTGCCAGATTGGATGGGAGACTTAAGAGACCAAGAGAAGTTAGGAATGGCCCATAGGGTGTTGTCAGAGCATTTCAAGGAGTGTTCACAGAAAAAGATTCCGAGAACTGCAGGCCAGAAAGCCTCATATCATCTGTCCTTGGGAGCCTGGAAAACTCTAGGTTAATTGGAAATTATTCCTATGTTGCCAGGTCCCTTGAGAATAAGTAAAATCACATATGCAAGTGACTTGCATAAAGCTCAGCACATAGTAGGTCCTAAGATGTTACTTTTCTTCTCCAGGAAGCCAGAGTACAGGCCCTTCTAACAACAAGAGCCCCATTGACTACTTTTCCTGTAAAGAGCCAGATAGTCAATATTTTTGGTTTTGCAATCCACATGTTCTATGTCACAAGTACTCAGACATTAAACGTAAGTAAATAGGCATGGCTATGTTCCAATAAAACTTTATTTACAAGAACAAATAACTGGCTGTACTTGGCTTATAAGCCATAGTTCACCAACCCTTGGACTAGAGGAAATGTTCATTTACCCTCTGGGATCGCTTTAGAGAGACATGGAGGGTAACCCGTATGTCTCGCTGATTGACAACGGTCCCAGTGCACACTTGCTCTTCCGGCATAATTATTAATGCAGCCTCCTTCACTAAGAGTGTCCCAGTTTGAAGAATAAACTTTACAGTCATGGGTATACACGTCTTTGTCCTACTCAAAGAAAAAATGGGTGGGTAGTGTGATCATTCCAGTGCTTTTTTGATAGTTAGGCATTTTGCTTCAATTTACAGAATAAAATAAGATTTTATGGACTGCCTATTCTATTGGCTTCTGTAAGAAGGACCTAGAGCGGGGCAGATAATACATGCCATACCCCACCCACTCTTGCATACGCACAGCAGGCATTACTAATTGATCACAGCAGTCCATTCCTGGGCCAGCTCCAACACAGCCCGCCAGCTTTTTCAACACATCGATTAGGACAGCCACTACCAACCGTATACAACGCAATCTCTAAAATCGTTGGGCCAGTTCTATACATACCTGAAAATAACTGCAGGCTTCTAACGCCAGATATGCATTTCTGCAGAGGGAAATTTTTCACCTTTCTTTATCAATGTTATTATGTATCCTATTCTCTTGAGATTAGAAAAAACCTGAGTCCCAATAACATCAGCACCTAAAGAAAATAGAGTGTGAGGAGTTGGCACCCAGAAGCTGTAATTTGGAACCAGGTGCTGTCTTGAAATTGTTGCAGGTGTGTCAGGGGAGGTGTATTTGGCTTTTCATCATGATCTGAAGCCAGAACCAGAAAAGGATAAAATTAAGAAGTGTTTCCTTCTTTGTAAAATGAAGGATGTTCACATACTGCCACCTCATCCTTACTGCCCAAGCCCAGCAAAACAGAAAAAGTTCCGGGCAGAATTTTCAGCAACATTTCACTGTTCATCCCTTGGGAATGGTCTCAACAACTCCAACTGCGGCAGGCCAGACAATGAAGGTAAACAGAAAAATGAGAGCACAGGCAAAGTTCTACTTGACTTGAGAATTCTCTGTAGTGTCCAGTCACACTGGGAACAGGGGCGATACCTTGAGAACTTCTTGATTCAGAATCAGGATTACTGAGTTGTGGAGACGTCACTAAGGGAACAATCAAGGATGGGGAAGATTTGGGACTCAGGAACTCTTTCTTTCTTCCTCTCTCATTAGAATGATAATAAATAAACCTGTATTCACCTGCTCTTTGCCAAGCTCTGTACTTTTTTATTTGTAATTATCAGTTATCCTTTTGTGAACCCATGAGATGAGTACTATTAGGTTCTTTTATTATCTCCAATAGCTGGAAGACAACAACTAAACCAATAAACAAGTAAGGTTTACTATTATTATTTTTTAAAGAAAGAGTAGAAAGGGAGAAGAAAGAGAGGGAGATAAACATCAGTGTGAGAGAAAAACAGTGATTGGTTAGTTGCCTTCCACACGTGCCCTGACCAGAGACTGAACCTGCAACCTAGGCAGGTGCCCTGACAAGGAATCGAGCCGGGCTTTGTTGGACAATACCCAACCAACTGAGCCACACGAGTCAGGACCCATGTGAATCTCAAATAATCTAAAACTGAACAGCAGTTGTGAATGGAGGGGATTGTCCATGGAAAACCCATGAAGAGGAGCCGGAATTAGGAAGGGATACAGGGAAAATTAACATTTAATGAGTACCTACTCCATCTCAGGCAACAGTTGCATATTTTCTCCCTTTGTTCTACAAGAACATTAGGGTTATTATTATCCACATTTTACAAATCAAATAAACTGACTGCAAAGAGCTTAACCATCTTGCCCACAAGCTCAAAACTCGTTAGTGGAACCTGAACTGAAGTCTATCTGACTCTATTGTACCAAACATCTGGGAACAGGGCTGAAGAGCAACCCTAATTCAACAGCTAGTTTTTCTAAGTCTTATTTTAGACAAAGAATGAAGATTTGCCTGATGAAAAGTCCAAAAATTATGAAAGCTACTCTTAGATGCTCACACCTGGCTTAAACCGCACAGGTCTAGAGTAACAAAGAAATCAATACATGAAATAACTAGTAAATTCCAGTCATGACCTTATCATGCCGAGTAACTTGATCCCAATGTCCTCAATCACTAAAAAGCATGCTGAGTCATCCTGCTGCTCTGGTTCCATTCTCTACTGAACTAAATGGAACATTCCCAAAGCTCAGTGGATGGGAATACCCTCTCTCTTCAGCCATCCCCATGAAATAATAGTACGAAGTCCCTCAAGTGGGAACAAAGCTGAGGGACCAGACCCCAGAAACTCTATGCCAGGATATCAACAGAGCCCTGGCATTTTGAGTCCTCACCCTGTTTGCTGACCTCCAGATGACCCTTTCTGTGGGGCTATCCTGTTTCTCCTCTCCCTTCAGACTGCACAGTCTCCATGAACTACCAAGTTGGCATGTACACTCCAGCTCACAAGGCACCCACACCTCTTTCCCAGGTGACATTATAAATAGCTGTAGGAAAAAACAAGATTTTTTTGTCATCACATGATTTAAAGAAATCATAGGTTTGAGATTTGAGGGGGAGAGATGTCTGTGTGCATATGTGTTTGTGTGTGAGCATACATATCTATGTGTATGTGTACCATGGTCCCTTGAATTTCTGCTCTCTTTTGAACAGATCACAAGATTCATTTAGCAGATGGTCGGCCAAGAGCCTGATAGAACCTAACCTCCCACATTACATGTTTATATAGCTGCTGCTGATCAGGGCTGGGAGCAGGGGTAATATAGATAGCTCAGACAACTCCCAAAAACAACCAACCCCTTTTTATTTAAAATACCAAATCGGAACACTTATTTGTAGCACTTGATTCTTTATAAAACACCTTCACATCCACCACCACAGTTGACCTTCTCAACCACCCTACAATGTAGATATTTATTTCAATTTTACATATAAGCAAATGAAGCTCAGAGAGGAGACAGGTTGGGTCCAAAGTCACACAGTTACTAAGCGGGAAAGAGGGTCTCCTCACTTCACAATCTTCAACTTCAAATTTCATGCCCTTTTACCATCTCGCCATGCTGCCTATTCCTGTCCTCCCAAGAGACACATTGAGAATAAAAAAAGGGACATACAGTCACCCTAGATAGGACTCCAAAGCTTTCAATACACACTTCAAAAAATTAGAATCAGAAGGTGTCTTGTGAGGTAGCAACGTTGTTTCCCTCTCAAACTGAGTTTTAAATACCAAGGACACTTATAATAGAACAAATCAAGGAAGCAGAACAGTACATAAGAACAGGCCCATTTGTCAAAGATTTGGGGGCCATCTCTCCCTGTTAGGGAACAGCAGGAAGTTAACTATTTGTGGATGAGAAACTGCAAAGCAACTCTTCCGCCAGTGTACGGAACTACTCTGACACTCGAGTGTGAGGGGTGAAGATAAGGAACCTGAGTGTAGGTATGCAGAGTTTTATTGTTTATATCTGTTTGTGGACCTGCCATATGTTTCCTGTCAATCAATGTAATGAAAGAAAGGATGGAGACGGGAACCTCTGAGCCAGCCAGATGAACCCAGAAAATGTAGTCACCATTCTGAGAAAGGAGAAGCTAGATGAAGGTCACACACTTGACAACCAGATGAAAACAGAGTCTACCAGGATCCCACAGGATGGCAGCTTAGGTAGCATTCTCAAAGGCAGAGCTGGCTGCAATGACTCCGGATGACCCTCCTGAGCTCAGTGTTGACAAGGCTGAAAGAACAGTAAACTGAGGAAGGGCATTCAGGGACCAGGACTTTGATGGTTATGGTGCTGGGAGGGAGATGCTGGGGGAGAAGTCAAAAGTAGAGAAAGGGTGGATGGAGGGAAGCAAGAACCAATATGAATAGAGTGTATAGACACAAGATTCCCTACTGTGTCACTGAGTATGCCCATGTACATCAGTGCCCACACAAACACATACTCTCTGGAGGAAATAAGCAAGTAATTCCTGATGGAAGGGCTCCAACTCATTTGAAGGAACATATATAAAATAACATACAGGATCAGATTGTCCAATCAGACTAACATAAATCAGAGATCTTGCCCAGATTTTACCAGATCAAGCTTTTCTAATAATTTCAAAGATACAGGTAATCACGAGGCACAGACAAAACAAGGAGGGGCTTGGGGACTTCTGACACCATCCATCAAGGCTTTCCTTGCCACATCAGGTCATACTCCAGGCCCAGATTCACCTGTAGGTCTCTAAACAACGTGTGCCATTCACATCATTCCACAGAGAACAGGTCATGCCATGCTCAGTTAGTAACATAGCTCAGCTTCTAGGGAGCTGTGACGTATGAAGTCATAGATTCAGGTTTGTTTAGAATCCTAGAGTCCTAGAATCCTGCTAAAAGCTATAGACAAAGGCTAAGCTTATTTCCAAGAATTCTGTCACTAGCATGTTTATAAGAAAATTTGACTGGATCTCTTGCCTTCTTTCTTTCCAGGTGTATCACTCCAATAAAGAGAGAGATTAGATTGCAGGCCTTTTCCTGCTAACTTTTCCCTTCCTAGCATATGACTACATGTACAATGGCTGTGAATGGTCTTGCTAGTTGTCCTTGACTTAGTTCTGATGATTTGGTGTATGAAAGCATTGCCCTGCCTGTCTCCAGATTCTGGCCTAAGTTAGAGTTCTGTTGCCTAAGGGTCAACTTAAAGGACAGATAATTCATTACTTCAATTGTTCTTTTCACTCAGTAACCATAATTTTCCTTTGTGTAACACTTTTCACTATACCGAGCATTTCCATTTGCATTACTCCAACTGATAGGAAAAACAACCTTAGAAGGCAGCCAAGGAAGATATTGGTTTGTAATTAAAAAAAATGGGGATCAGTTTCATCTAATAAATGGTGTCACAAGGACTCTAGTCCAGGTGTGTCTGGGCCTCAAGTCCATGCTCTACCCACCACAACCACACTATAGATACTTTGAAGAGTAGACAAATGGTTTGACCAAGGTTGAGAGAAAAATAAAAGTTCCCATGTTCCTCTTTAACTTAAAGCATTTCCCCCCAAACTCTGCTTGCATAAAACTGTTGTAACTCTGTCACGGTCATGGTAAAGGTTAAGGGTGCTGTGAGAGAGGACTGCACTGGAACCATGAATCACTTTTTTAAGAAAACACTAGTGGGAAAAGATGGATGGGCTGTTCCACAGCCCTCATCTACCTCCTGACAAGTATGATATTAGTAAGGGGAGTTTGATGCACTTTCCTCCTCAGGCCCCTCTTTTCATATTCTTCAACAGGGCATTGATAATTGGCTTCTGGCAGATAAATGATCAAAGGGAAAATAAAAGATGGATGAAAAATTATCTACATAATCAATCTGTATATTCCAAAGGCAGAGCATTGCACTGATCCCAAACAGGCACGAATGTATGAACGGCATTATCTGTGCTGTGTTCCTGGTCCACAGTCAGGCCTGCCTCACTCTCAGTCCCAACATAACTAACTGCTTCACCCCACAGCAAGGCTCCTTTGACCCCTCAATTGCCAGCCTGTTCTAGGACCAAGCCAGTTTTGAGCCAGAACCTTATCTAAAGCTCTTGCTCAACACTCCATGATGCAGCTTTGTCACCTGGGTTGTCAGGTCACTCTGGCCTTGACCTCTGTTCAGGTTGCAGAATTTTTCTTTTTTAAATTAAGTGACAACCTCATGCCCTAGCCTGGTTAACTGGCCTTCTGCCTTTTTGCCTGCCTAGGATCCCAGTCTCTGTAGATCTTTAACCATCTTATTCTTTCCAGGTAGACACAAACTAAAGGCCAGTTCTTGTCTACCTGAAATTCATAATGTCTGGAAGCCTCCCCTGAAATGAATGACATGATCACAACAGCCTTCTATTTTCCCACTGTGCTGTTCTTATCTGTTGGGACATCTCCATAACTGTTTGTTGAAACCCATCTCTATATCACCCAGTATTATCATGTTATCTGGCGTTTGCTGCCATGTTATTTAGATACCATGTCATGCACCTAGGCTGCATTTTTTTTCCAGCTTCCACAATTAGTTCTGTAACCTAAATGCTAGTTCATCCCAGTAAAAAGAAAATCCCAGCTCTGGTATCATTGCAGTCCACCTTACTTCCCTGTACTCAGCCAAAACATGCATGTCACTGTTCTCAGCAAAAACACCTAGCACAGAAGGTCCTTTGTTATTAAGGTATTATTTGCCAATCTTCAGGGATCTGAGAAGCTCTCCTTTATTGGTTTCATTTTATTTTTTTACTTCCTTCTCCTTCTAAAAAGATTCTTTGAATTTTCAAATTAAATTATATTTAATTACCTTTGGGAAAAAGTTATGGAAACCCATCATAAAACTGAAGACAACTGGAGGTATTACATAACCAAAGTCAGGACTCTCTGCTTGAAGCTCATTTTAAGTCAGGGTCATAACACTAAGTGGATAAGAAAGTCTTTATAACCCTTTCTTCCCCCAATTCTAATCAGCAGCTTCAAGTCATATCAGCCCTCAAGTACAGGCTAACTTCCTGATCAGCCAGAAGGAGACAAGAGAAAGCCTCATACCATCAAGACGATAGTTCTTGACGGGGAGGGTGAGACGGTGAGGGTAAAGAAGAACACGAATCATTTATTATATCTCTTGGCAGCAAGACGAAGGCGCATGCATGAATAAAGAAAGTTATGGGAGCTTTCTGGACACCTGATTCACTCTTCATCCTTCTCAGAGAAATAGTCAGAAAAGGGTAATAAAGATTCCAATAAAACAGGAGACTCTTGTGCGCCTTCAGCAAACAATGGCATAACTAATTCAATAATAACAGACTTCTTAGAGCAATTATGCAATATCAGAGAAAATCTCATTTCTCAGTCCCTTGCATACGTGGCTGAAGGAGTACACTGTGGTACGTTCAGTCTAAACAAAAGCCATTTTTTTGTAATATGAATCAAAGGCCTTTAAAGGTTAAAATTCCTAAACTCAGTACTTCTAAGAATCTATCTAAAAGAATAATCAAACATGCAAAGAGCATTTACAAAAGCACTATTTACAATAAAGAAAAACCAATAGTTTAAGAAACACCCAAATGATAAAACATTAAGTAGCCATTAAAATTATACTCTAAAAATATGTAATGATGTGGAAAATATTTCAACATATAATGTTAGTGGGAAAAGCCTGATACAAATAGTATATGTCTTGTCATCTTATTTGCACACAAAATCGTGTCTGGAAGGGTAGATTACCAACAACATAAACTTCTTCATTGGACTTTCCTGCATTTTCTGAATACAGAGAATGGCTCAGACACTGGCCAAACCAAGGATGAGACTGCCCACTCTGTAACTGTCTTGTCTTTTCAGCAGGGAACTCCATCCACATGGATCTAAAGTGCTTTCATTGCTCTCACAAGAGCTCAGATTGCACCATGCAGCTGGCTGTTGGCAAAAGAGAACAAATCTAATTGTCCTGGTAATTTCTCAGCCACCAGCACAGCTTGAAAATGGGGCCTTCCCATGCACACCCTTGGCCTCACATCTGGCCACAGTTTACAATGCCCATCTTTGGAAATAAAATGGCTGAAATATTTGAGGGAAGCAGAAGAGATCCATTGTTAGGCTGGGTTGCAGGCACATGGTTGGTACTTGATAATTGTTCTATAAACAAGAGGATGAATGACTGAGTCAAGCACACAATCAATTTATTAGTCATTTTGAATTCTTGCCATATACCTAAGCTATTCAGGGCACCCGGATCAACCTCGCACCTGCCAAATTTCTCTCTTATGTCCTGTTGAGGTCTCAAGTGACAGACAAAAATGTACTGGCCATCAAGAACCTCAGGATCCTGTCTTCAGTTCTGTCCCCTGCCTTCTAACTCGTTCTTTTCAGACATGGACACACATAAAGGCTGCTCTGTTTGGTCGCTAAATCCTGACCAGCACAGATGTTGGAAAAACATATTTTGGGAAGATACCTGAATGCTCCCCTTTTTCTTGTGAGGAACTGTGACTGGTCCAGCTGCTGACAAGGGACCTTTAGGCAGCATGATGAATAGCAGGCACAATAAAGCAAATTCTGAAGGGGAAAGGCAGCATTTAAACACTATAAAGCCTTTGCTTCAAAGCCCTAGTTCTGAAGACCAGAAGTGAGGTCAAGTTCATGGTTATGGAACCAAGAGATCAAATGATGAGGATCAGAAACTAAAGAAAATCAAGAACAGACAAAGGCTGAGAGGCAAAAGTGTGAACATGTTCCAGGGTGGTGGCTACAATCACACACAGTTGTGTTGTTTAGTCTTTTAAGCATTTGGCAAAGCTGGCCTGGTATAAAGGGCTGGAGGCAGAGCAGACAATACATGGGGAGGGAAAATAAGTTGATCGGCTAATAACACCTATAGGCGGTATACAGCAACATAGGATTAGGAACCCCACCGTCATTCTCCAGGCAAAGCCTGGAAGTTAGGAGTCAGCTGTGGGGAACTGAGAAAATATGCAGGTAGAAACCCTGAGGAAAATCTCACTTATCCCTTATAGCCTTGATGGCTTCTTTGTCTATATGTACAGTTTCTGCCTATCCATATACTTAGGAAAGGGTTGCTGGGAATTGTGTGTTTGTTTATAATATTGTGATGTTAACTAGAACCTCAGAGAAGAACAATCCAGATGATTTCATCTTTGAATGAACATACATAGGGTTGGGAATTAGGTGGGGATACACCTGACTTGGAACTGCAGAATTAACAGCACCCTGGGCAGCCTTGCAGACTGAGTACACTTTCCCCAGTTCTCTCTCCCTCTCTCCCTCGCCGTCTCTCCCTACCCAAGTTTCTCTTTGGCATTTACTCTCTTTGTTCTCATTGCTGCACTAATCAACTCTGTGTCAAGAGTTTCAACATTCTTGTAACTGAAATGATGTCACATTCTCTCCAGATTCTCTGCCTTTGCCTCTATTGCTAAGCGCACTCTCTCTCCCTCTCCCTCTCCCTCTCCCTCTCTCTCTCCCTCTGTTTCCCAATTTTCCAAGAGCAAGGACCTGATGCATCCAGCTCATCTTTGGAGCCCAGGCTATTGACAAGCTTGTTGACAAGCTTATGGTTTAACTTAAAAAGGAGCAAACTAACGTCTACCTTGTAGGGTGATTGCAAAGATTAAATAAGATGAAAATGCATAAATGTACCTAGCATATCTGGGCATATGGACACTCAAAAAGTTTCTTTTTCTTTCTTTTTCCTCTTTCTATAGTCAGCCCAATTAAATTTTAAGTCTTTAAATTTCCCTCAAAACTTAATTCCTAGCCCTATGCATTTACTTACATTTAGAATTACCTGTCTCTCCCAAACCCCTTTCTGGGTGAAACTGCCTACCTAAAAGCCCATGACATTCCCCTCACTATTGTCATAGTTGTTCAGAACATGGTCAGTCCTCTTCCTGTTAAAGATGAGCAAATGTAGACACAGACAGGTTAAGTAAACTTTCCCAAGCAGTAAGTGGCAGAGCTGGGATCCAACTAAGCCAAGATCTTTGCTATTTAATTGTACCATGGAAAACTGTCTTGAACATGGAAAAGCATTAATATTTGAGAGAAAAATTTCATCTCCCCTGGCACAAAACAGCCAAACCAAAATAATCAGAATCCCTCATAGATATTTATAATGCATATCTCGGGATAGCTTCTCACAGGTTGTCTGCCGATCAAGGGAGGGCTGCCAGGAGAGAGTTGTCCCCTGAAGCACACAAAGAAAAAATATAAAACCTCAAGGTATGAGATAAGAAATAATCCACATTGATGGCATGAGCTGTTAAGCCATACCTAGCTCAGCTTCTGGAATTCCAAAGTTTAAAAAGCATTATTTTTTTAAAGCAGAGTGGTTTACAGGAGGGATGGAATAATTTAAAAGAAAATTATTTGACTTACTAGGGTTCAAATGTTCGATTCTACTTATTATATAGTGTGAAGTCATATAAAGCTTTACTAAACAATCAAATTAATCATCGCTCCCCACTTGTTCCATCAAATCAATACGCCTCAGTTTTCTCAATATGCCTCATATATAAATATCAGTTTAGTTTCTTCCCTTTTGATGTCCTTACCTCAACCAGGGAAAACATTGACACACTAATTTTGGATTATCTATAATCTTCTCTAAGTAAATTTTTTAAAGAAATATATTATTATTTGAGATTATCTTAATCTAGTATAGCTGACCATTGTGGCCCAATATACCACTTGACATGTTTGGAGAAAGACACGTTCAGTGTGCCAACAGCCCTTGAGTTGCACCCATTGGTCCAAGTCTCCAGAGCTTAAGCAAAGATGATATAAATGACGTCCACTGGCCCTTGCCCCTGCTGCTTGAGGAGCCAGACCTATAGGAAAATAGATTGAATTTACAAGATGGCCCTTGTCAATCAGAAGAAAAGATAATGCCTAGTACACCTGGTGACTCTGGGAAGCAGAGTTTACTACTAGCAAATAGGACATTATCGTTAGCCAAGTGATGCAACATGAAGTTCTGGCCGTTCCATTACTTTCATCTATTTAAAATTTATCAACTTTTTGACCTTGAAGGAATCAGAAGCCATGTGCATTGTTACCCTGCTGAAGCAATATATAATTAACTGAAAAAGTAAACTGACCTAAGTAGGGAATATAGTTTGTGGCGGGGTGCGGGCGGGGGCAGGGAACGGCCATTCATTGAGGTCTTGCGGGTGTTACATATCCCACAAGAGACTTAACCACAGGGTGTCTCAACCTCAGGGCTATTTATTGGCATTTGGACCAGATGATTCTTTGCTGTAGGAGCTGTCCTGTACACTCTAGGACATTTGGTAGGATGCTGGCCTGGACTCAATGGATGGAGTAGCACCATTCCTCACCCCCAACTGAAACAACCAGAAATGTCTCTGGACATGGCCAAATGTCCCCTGAGTGGGGAAATTTCCACTGGTTGAAACTGATGCTTTAACAATAACACTAATAGCCAACAATTAATGAAGCTATAGTACATATCAACTATTGATTTAAACCCTTTCCTACTCTTATGCTTTTTATGGTCACATATTTTACCCACACAGAGTAGTGTACAAAACAAAAACATATAGCTTAATAACTTATCAAATAGGGAACATATAACCACCCGCCAGGTGAGGGGGAAAAAAGAACATTGCCATCTTTAGAAACTTCCCAATCTTTACCCGCAGCTTGTCCCACAAGGTAACCATCACTTTAAATTCCCTTGTTTTACTTCATAGTTTTACTATCTAAACATGTGGCTCTAAAACTATAGTTTACCTTTATGCCTCATTTCTCAAGCATTTGGTGATATACGTGTGCAACCAAAAATGTTTTAAAACGAGAGTAAATCAAAAAGGAAAAGATTTGTGTTCAGGAAACAGGAAAAACAACACCAGAATCCCCCAGATAATGGGGAAGGGTAATGCCAGAAGAGAAGCTGCCAGCCAGGATAGGAAGCCGTCAGTCCATATTGGAGCAAGTAGAACAGTTCCAGGACAGAAAACGAAATCAATATAACATCTGACGCATCTAAATATATATTGAGAGGTGACTTGAACACCTGGTGAAAATTGGGGTTTAATTTAAGGAAAGGCACATAGAAAACTACACAAAGAAACAAAAGACAATTTCACTGTGCAGAACAAGAAGCAGTGTAGACTGGTTGTTCTAGTATTCTCCATGACTGAGTTGTAATTAATTTACATGGTCATCGTGTAAATCCTGAGTACCGATCTAATTGGTACAATGATGTAACAACAGTAGGACAGGAGGATGGTGAAGAGGGCCACATGGACATTGAAAGAGTTTAACCCTCTCATATCAAGGAGTCAATAGATCATGCCTAACAGAAAAACATTATTTTAAACTATGGTGGTAAATACCAAAGAATTCACTAAAAGAGATGAAAATGGTTGTCTCTCAGGAAGGAAAAAAGTAGAGTAAGGATTACTGTTTTTCATATCATACCTTGTAACAAGGTTTGACTCTTTAAATCATGTGCATATAAATGTTTGATGAAAATGAATACTTTAAAACCTGACTTAAAAAGGAGTTACTTATGATGGAGATTAATGCATAAGAGGTCCTTGAAGCAACATGAATAGGAAATAAGCAGGTATGTTCGTAAAACCAGATTTAATGTAACGCTCCCTGAATGACCATTTGCACAGAGGTAACGAGCTGGTTTGATGCTCCAGAAATGGTTTGTCAACTCTTCTCGTTCCCCTCAGATGAAGACTTTTGGGGATCTGTCTTCCAGATCCAGAGCCCTGAAATACAGGAAATTAAATGCTCAGGAAGTTCTTTTTCCCACTGAGATATTTACTCGCTTTCTATATTTTAATATAACTTTTGCTTTCTAGGTCACACCAATCAGAAGGAGAACTACAGGGCCCAGCAGAAGTAACACCTGCTTGAGCATGGTTGGTAGTGTAATACTATGAGTGTAATAATTTATATTTTTAATTTGAACATTTCACCTAATATGTCATATGGTGTTCTGGAGTGTGATATCATTATGCTACAGAATTACAGGCTTATGATTTTTTAATAAAAAGGGGTATTATTTGTGCTGGACCCTGTATTTCAATGATCTCCACCCTGAAAATTCCTGGCCTCCCAAACCTCCAAATCCTTTATTTTCCCAAGACTCAGAAAATTCTGAGATTCCTCTGTGAGCACTGAAAGCTCCTGGGGAAGACACAGGATGTAGCCAATGGAGCACAGATTTTGGGGTGAAATCTGTTTTGGCTCAAATCCCAGTTCTACTCATTTTTTCAAAAAGTAACTGCTGGGATCTGTTTACTTATTTATTTACTTACTTATTTATTAGAGAGAGAGGAAGGGAGGGAGAAAGAGAGGGAGAAACATAGATCAGTTGCCTCTCAGATACGCCCTAACCAGGGACAGAACTCGCACCCCAGGCAGGTGCCGGGACTGGAAATCAAACCGGTGCCCCTTCACTCTGCTGGACAACGCCAAACCAACTGAGTCACACCGGTCAAGGCCTAGTTCTATCCTTAATAGGCATGTGATTTTGGTAAAAATTACTTCATCTTTATTAATCATAGTTTTATCATCTAAAAATATAAGGATAAAAAGAATGCCTACCTTGCTTGATGGTTCTCAAGATCACAGAGATAATTTTTCTACAGCCCTTGGCATATACACGATTTATAGCCTATTTAGCTAATGTTATAATTATTGTCATTGTTGTCATTAGAATAATAAAAACCATTATTATCACTACTGCTGCTATCAATGGTGTTACATGCAACCCGCTGCACAGTGACTTTACATAGAAGCTGCTGCTTCCTCTGTCTCATTCTCCATGGACTCCGACCTTGCTGAGGCCACTGGTTATCCACACCATTTCTGCCAACGGGCACCAAGGTGTGTCTCACCACTGTCGCCGGCAGCTTTATAAGCTCACTCACATGGCTGACAATTGGATACTGGCTGCTAATTCCTTTCCACATAGGTTTCTCATCGGGGCAAACTGGCCTCCTCACACATGCTGGCCTCAGAGATTTTACAGAGTAGGTCAGGGCCCCAAAGGTAAGTCTCCCAAGAGAACAAAGCAGAATATGCACGATCTTTTTTTAACCTAGCTCTGTAGTGTCACTTCTGCTGTATTCTAGACATGGAAGCAGTCACAATGACCTGCACAAGTTCAAGGGAAAAAAACATAGATTCTAGTTCCCTATGGGAAGAGTATCAAAATCATATTGTGAAGAGAGCATGTGGAATGGGAGGTAGTATTATACCATTTGGGGAAAATACAATCTGCCACTCTTGCAAGATCTAGGATGTTTGTCTCTCTGTCAGAGGGCTGCTCTCAGGCTGCAGGAGACCGTTTTGCCTCTTTACCTTGGAGAGACCTCCAAGTGCCTGGGAATTGACATTCCCCCATAGTCCTTAACCAGTTACTGACAGGCGCAGGGGTGCAAATACTCCATCTTGCTTGCCTCCTGATTGGGGCAACTTTGAGGTGTGACCTGTGCTCTTTAGAATTCCTCTGCGGATAGAACCAAAGATCTCCTCTGGGAGCTTTTCTTAATACAGCTTCCTTTCTTAGACCCTTTCTACCTGACCCCAGTTCCCTTTTGCCCTGATGATTTTTCCTAAAAATAGCTTTACATAAATCCACATCTCAGAATCTTCTTGGAAGACCCTAGGAAAAGCCTACCTAAGACATACACCATTCCATCTTAAGACATTTTTATGGTTTGTCAAAAGAAGCCTTTAAGGAAATTTCACATTATACTCCAAAAATAGAGGTCATTATTTCCTTCAAATGACAAGAGAACTTATACATACAGATGTCAACAAAAATACGCATAGAGAAATGAGTGAGATAGTTTTATTTTGGTCTCCATATCTTTTTTTCCTCCCTGATTTCCATTTCAAGAAAGTAGCCAAGCTCTCTATAATTCCTTGTAATTGGAGGGTTTGCAGGTCAGGAAGCTGAAGTTTCTGGTGAGTGTCTGTGAAATCCCAAACTCCTTGGAGTTATTCTGTTATATACCTTGAAGAAAAAGGAAGAAAGAAGGAATAATCCTTGAGGGTCTGAAAGAAAGAAATTGTCTCAACTGGGAAGGGGTGGAAGTTACCAGGCCCCACCACTGTGGGACTCCAGGACTATTTTTGGAGAAGAACTTGAAGAGAGATGGTTTCATGGTAGAACCAGTGGCTCACTGAATAGGCCAAGAAACTGAGATCCCACCCTATAAGGAATGGGGTTTCCCACAAGTTGGGTGGAAAGTCACAAATCTGAGGCTTAAAAAAGAAAATGAAAAAAAAAAAAAAGCATCAGCTCTCACAGGGAGACGCAAGCATCTGAAGGCAGAGAAATAGGGTAGAAAGCAGAGGGTGTTCTTCCAGAGAACACCTTTGAAGGGTATAATTCTCCTGTGTTTTTCCCTTGAAGATTGCAAAAAAAGTGAAATTTAACCTACAGTTTAATATCTTCTCTCACCTCTTTACAAAAGTGCATAATCCCCATACAACCCTGAGTGGTATAAGTGGAAAATAGTGTAATGGGGTGGCAGGAGGGGTAAAAAAGGGTATGTTGCTTGTCTCACATCCAGCTTTCTAATGGATGCCTAGTGAGGAGCTTTGTTCTTCCAGGGAGACTGACCCAGGAATTCCACAAGTGACCAACACAAAGCAAGAGAAGACCCACCAGTTAATCATGATGAAATATTAAATGGACAGCTAGTCATGTGGAGGAATCCATATTAGAACAGAGTACAGATTCAACAGTGAATACAATCACAAGTCACTCCATGATTTGCTGGCAAATGGGATGATGATATCACGGCATCATTTCTATTATAGATATGATCTTAGTTCATTTTTTAAAGTGATCTCCCCTAAAAATATATGCACTTTCTAGTCAAACCTCTAAAATTCACTTTTAGTTAGAATTATGTATCTAGCGGTAGCCAACTTTAATTATTTTGAGCAACTTTCGGCCCCTCAGTCATTGAAAGCATGTTAGCCCACTAAGGGAAGAGGCAAGGGAGAGGCTAACACAATTAAAACAAGAGTCAAATGATGTGCTGGGAAAGATTAAAAACGGCCAACCTGATATTATTTGAAACAACCCTCACAATTTTAAGAAAAATTATTTAGAATGGAATACCTCACCATTCCATTTCTTATGAAGGTTTCAATTTCCCACCTATAATTAAAACTGTCTGTAAATTCTATATTGCTCTGTTTTAGATCCTCTTGAATAAAGATAATGTCCAATTTGCATTGCATGCTCCAAGCCACTATCAGATGTTGAGAATTCTTGAAAAAGAAATATTGACCACAATCTTTAGCTGATTCAAGTGATGAATTGCCTTGGCTTGAATATATTCTGAAAACACTACATTGTAAGAAAATGTTTTTAATCTAGTTCTAAGAAATAAACCAAACCATATTTCCAGACAGCTGACTTAGGAGAATAGCCTCCTTAAATAATGAAATTTGAAAACCTGGGTGTGGGCGTGAGGAAAATTCATTTTCACCGCTGGGGTTTGGACTTCTACTCTCCTGTAGAACTCTGCAGCTGGCATTTTGACTGACTATTTCTAACCACCTATAGTCGCCTGCCAAGAACAGCTTTGAAGACTGTGAGATGGGCCCGATGCCTGGCTAATTCATTCATGATACTGACTTGGAACAGAGCTGACTGAGAAAAGTTTTTGTGCTTCCACTTAGAGATACCCTGTGTTTCATGGGTTATAGACATTCAAGAGAAAGCTGGATTAAAGGAAAGAAAAAAGGAAGGGAGGCAGGGAGGGATGAATTAATGCTATACTTTCCTAGTCCATTCATTTTTCTATTCTTTGAAAGGACTTTCTCACACCTTCTCTCCTCTAACCCCCCAAGACCCATCCCACATTCTTACTCTCAGCTAATTCTCACTTGTTTATTCAGGGAGAAATTCAAAACAGTAGAAGTTTGGCAAACTCTGCCATCCCTCCTACCCATCTACCATCTCCAAGGCCACATTTCCATCTTCTCACCTGGTAACATATAAATTAATCACACTCCTATCTAAAAGCAATCTGTCACCTTTGCACTTGATCCCATCCCCTCTGGACTACTAATGGATGCTGTTCTAATAATTTTCCCTTCTGTCTCTTATCACCAAATTTTCACCCTCTAATAAATCATCCACATCAAGGACTTCCCTTCAAGATGGAAGTGTAGGTAAACGTGCTTTGCCTCCTTGCACAACTACAGAAAAAATTACATCTAGACTACAAAACAAATATCACCCAAAACCATCAGAAAATCAAGCTGTATGGAAGTCTGACAATTAAGGATTTAAAGAAGCTACCTTCATCCAGATGAGCAGGAAGGGCAGAGACATGGAGAGAGGTGGAGCACGGAGAGGCAGTGGAACAGGCAGTCCCATATTCACATGTGGTAGATAAAAATTGGGAGGGATACCTCAGGAGTGAGGGATCCCAGCCCCAAACCAGAACACCCAGGAGCCCAGGGTTCCAGTGTCAGGAAGATAAATTCCCGTAACTTCTGGCTGTAAAAATCAGTGGGGGTTGGGGCATCAGAAGAAACTGTCAGATTATCAGGAGACTTGTCTTAAAGGGTCTGCATGGACTTAGGACTTACACAGATCCAGCCTCTGTGGGATCCAGTACCAGGGCAACAGCTGGAAGGGCACAAGTGGCATACAGGGAGAAAGTGAGGAGACTGGAAAGAGGGCAAGTGCTGGGAGACAGCTTCCTCCTAGGCAAACCTCCAGAAGCCAGGCAATGGCATCATCCCCTCTGAAAGCTCCCCCCACAGAGAGCTATAAAACAGTGAAATAGATTGTCCCACCCTGGCAATCACCTAAGTCTCTGGCCCACACAATTTACAGGTCCACTCTTCCACAATAGGCCATGCTACCAAGATAGGGAGTCAAAGCAGCTCTACCTAATACACAGAAATAAACTCAGAGAGGCTGCCAAATTGAGAAGACAAAGAAATATGGCCCAAATGAAAGACCAGGGCAGAACTCCAGAAAAAGAATTAAACAAAATAGAGATAACCAGATGCAAAGTTCAAAACAGTGGTTATCAGGATGTTCAAAAAACTCATTGAGTATGGCAATAGCATAAAAAAGACCCAAGCAGAAATGAAGGTTACATTAAGCAAAATAAAGAAAAATCTACAGGGAACCAACAGTGGAAGGGATGGAACTGAGTATCAAATCAACAATTTGGAACATAAGGAAGAAAAAAGCACTCAAGCAGAACAGCAAGAAGAAAGCAGAATTAAAAAAAAAAAACAACAACAACAACGAGAATAGAATCAGAAGCCACTGGGACATCTCCAGATATACCAACATCGAAATCATAGGGATGCCAGAAGGAGAAGAGGAAGAGCAACAAACTGAAAACTTATTTGAAACATAATGAAAGAAAATTTCCCTAATTTGGTGAAGGAAACAGGCATACAAGTCCAGGAAGCTCAGAGAGTCCCCAACAAGTTGGACCCAAAGAGGACCACACCAAGACACATCATAATTAAAATGCCACAGGTTAAAGATAGAATCTTAAAAGTAGCAAGAGAAAAGCAGAGTTTCCTATGAGGGAGTTCCCATAAGACTGTCAGCTGATTTCTGAAAAGAAACTTTTCGGGCTAGAAGGGACTGGTAAGAAGTATTCAAAGTGATGAAAAGCAAGGACCTACAACCTAGATTACTCTATCCAACAAAACTATCATTTAGAATGGAAAGGCAGATAAAGTGCTTTCCAGACAAGGTAAAGCTAAAGGAGTTCATCATTACTGAGCCACTATTATATGAAATGTTAAAGGTACTTATTTAAGAAAAAGATCAAAACTATGAACATTAAAAGGGCAACAAATTCACAACCATCAAAAACTGAATCTTAAAAAACAAACCAAGCAAACAACAAGAAGAGGAACAGAATTATAGATATGGAGATCACTTGGAGGGTTATCAGCTGGGCAGGGGAAGAGGGAGAATGGGGGAAAAGGTGCAGAGATAAAGAAGCATAAATTGGTAGGTACAAAATAGACAGGAGGATGTTAAGAACAGTATAGGAAATGTGAAGCCAAAGAATGTATGCATGACCCACGGACATGAACTAAGGGGAGGATTGCTGGAGGGAAGAGGTATCAGGTGTAGAGGGCAAAGGGGGAAAATTGGGACAACCGTAATAACTTAATCAATAAAACATATTTTTAAAAAATCACCCATATCAGTTTATAAGCATGTTATTTCTCCCATCTTAAAAAATCCTTTCTGGAACTTGCCACTTTTCCTGTAGCTGCCACTTCATTTCTTTCCTTTCATTGCAGCAAAACCCTAGAACATGTTACTCTTATACCCTATCCACAATTTTTCTCTTATTTTCACGTAAATCCACTCCAACTTGGCTTTTTCTACACTGCTCTACCAGCACTGTTCTTA
This sequence comes from Macrotus californicus, assembly GCA_007922815.1. Classification (NCBI taxonomy): domain Eukaryota; kingdom Metazoa; phylum Chordata; class Mammalia; order Chiroptera; family Phyllostomidae; genus Macrotus; species Macrotus californicus. The sequence goes on along the minus strand of VMDR010000909.1, from coordinate 31,839 downwards.
TTAAGGTCTCTTCTGTATGGCCAAGCCCAGTGGTCAGTTTTTAGTACTCATCTTCCTTGATCCATCAGCATTTTTAACACAGTTCCTCACACCCTTTTTCTTAATTTTACTTTCTTCACTTGAAAACCACACTCTCCTGGTTTTTCTCTTCCTCGGTTGTACCTTCTTAGTCTCCTTTCTTGGTTTCTTCCCTTCCTGACCTCTTACTATTGAGTTGCCCCAGGACTGAGTCCTTGATCATCACTTCTTCTTGATGTATACACACGATCCTGACAGTTTCACTGAATCTCATAAATTTAAATACCATATGTACAATGGCTACTTCCAAATTTACATCTTTAGTACAGAGATTTCTCCTAAATTCTATACTTTGCCATATGGCCACCTGTCTAACAACTCCACTTGGATGTCTAATAAGCATCCCTAACTCAACATGTCTAAAACTAAATTCCTATTTTTCCTTTCAGACCTGCTCTAAATTGATGGCATCTCCATCTTTCTTATCATCTGGGTTTAAAAAAGAACACCTTGTGGAGTTATCTCTTTCCACAGATAGGACTCTCCTTTCTCTCACACCACAATTCAATCCAATATCTCACCAGAGAGAAAGGTGTGGTGTGAGAGAAAGGAAAGAGTCCTTTCCTTTCCAATTCGATCCAATATCTCACTACCTCTTGGTCTGAGCAAAGAGCCCTGACTGGGTGCCCCACTTTTCCCCTTGCCCTCCTACAGTCTATGCCAGGGTGTCAAACTCATTTTCACCGGGGTCCACATCAGCCTCACAGTTGCCTTCAAAGGGCTGAATGTAATTTCAACTCCTTAACACTTAAGGAGTAGTTACATTTCTACAGTCCTCAAATTATTTCAGCCCTTTGAAGGCAACCATGAGGCTGATGTGGCCCCGGGTGAAAATGACTTTGACACCCGTGGTCTATGCCTAATCAGCAGACAGAATTAGCCTTTGTAAATATAAATCAAATTATATTATTTCTCTGCTTAAAAATTTCTCCAATGATTTCTCTATCCTATTCAGCATAAAAAGCCAAAGTCCTTTATAATTATTTACAGGATAATCATAAACCTGTCACTCCTCTGATCTCATCTCTTACTTTCTGCTCTTCATTTATTCCACTCCAGCCCCTCTGGACTCATTGCCATTCCTTGAGCATATCAGACACACTATTACCTCAGGGCCTGTGCATTGGCTGCTGTCTCTACCTGGAATATTCTAGGTAGAGAATACCCCTCTTTGTATATCCACACAGAAGACTCTCACTGTCTTTAAGCCTTTGCTCAAATGTCACCTTCTCAAACAATTCTCCCCTTACTTCTCTGTTTAACATTTTGTTCTTCCCTCATTCCACCCCAGTAACCCTGCACTGGGTTTTTCACAGTTCTTATCATATTGTATAACTAATTTATTATGGATATTGTTTAATGTCTTCTTCCTCAATAGCATGTAGGATCCATGAAGACAGGAATCTTTCTCTGTTTTGTTCACTGACATGTCCCAACTGCCTAGAAGATTACCTGGAACATAGTAGGTGTTGAATACATATTTGCTGAAAAAAGGAAAGAAAAAAAGGAAGGAAGGAAGGAAGGAAGGAAGGAAGGAAGGAAGGAAGGAAGGAAGTTAGTTATGTTGGCTATTCTTGGACAATTCACTTCAATTGTCTTCCCTGGGCCTCTGTTTTCCACCTTGAAATAAGACAAAAGAATTAAAGCAGATGAACTCTAAGATACCTTCTACTTGAATCATTCAGTGCAATGATTCAGTGAGCTATGTGAATCTGAGTTTCACAAAAGATGCAAAGAATATTTGGACCTTATTCTGAAACAGAATCTCAGGACAAGTGGAAGGCCTGGTAGACTCTGGCTGGACCACCTTCCTCTGACTTCACCTGCTGTGAGACTTTCCTAGCTGAGTCACTGCAGCCCTTGTCCAGATGACATTGATCCTGGAGAAGCTGCAGTGTCTATGCCATGCCACCACAAAACACTTCTTCATGAGATTCCTACACATGTCTGTGATAAATTTAAATCACTAGAAGTTACCCCTCAGTGTCCCCTGGTTTGCCTTTGATCCTATCCACCATTACTTCTTGGTTTGCAGCATCATGCAGAGCTTCTGTGAACAAATCTCTTGCCCTGCTCAGTAGACCATAAATTTTTCCATGGCCTTTGCAGCAAAGGATCCCATGAATCTCTCTGCTCTTGGGTACAGAGTCCCTGGAATAGAAACTGTCACACTTGCTTTTCCCCCAGAGGGAAAATGCTGTTTCCTAAGAGAAGGATAAAGGCTGAGCTACAGGAAATCTGGCCCGGTGGGATGCTCCCTGAGGCAGAAAGACAAGATAGGCATCTGATGACTGATTCCACCCCTGCTGCAAGTGCCAGTGGAGAAATGGCAGGGAGGGCCCAGACCTTGGAGAAGTCAACAAGATACTGCGTTAGGGTGTAAGGTGCAGATGCATCTGGAGGCTTCTTAGTGTCACCCCCTTGGGTGATCCAGGAAAGGAAATCTTTCGGCAGCAGTAAGGCTGGGCATGGGTGTCATCTCCCTTTCCAAGCCTGAATCCCCACTGCTCCAACATGGACCAAGTCACAAAAGTCATGTGGTTTGGTGAGCCAAGCCAAAGCCCCAAGAGTTAGGGGATGTATATTCCCTTCCCGAAGACAAGGGAGCATATCTTTTTCCTGAGAACAAGTGGCTATTTCACAAATGTCCCACCAACAAGACACAGAAAATGACCTGTTCCTAAAGGATTGTCAGGGGTCAAACTTGCTATGGACAATGAAGATGCTTCTAATGCTTCTTAGAAAGGTCTACCACTGGCTGCTGTAAGAGGTGGGCTGGTCCTTCTGCCTGAGAGTCTTCCACCTGCTTCTTTACCTAAAAACTGCTACTCATCCTTCCAGACCCAAATAAAATATCCTCTAGGAAAACTTTCCCAATCCTTCCCCAGCCTAAATACGCACAGACACATCAATAAATCACTGTCTTCTCTATAATAACTCAATATTTTGTTCATAATTTGGTTAGTTAGTCCATAAATACCTTGAAAAAATAGGCTTATCCTGAAAATGCTTAGTTGTGACACCTTCTTATCTCATCAATTACACATAAATTATATATTTTAATGCTACTACCCAATGATGAACAAGTATAATAATGTTTTAAAAAACATGTTCCCAGAGCAAGCAATAGCTAGCACACATTCACATGGCTATTTCTCTTTGGTCCTCAAAATGAGCAATCTCATTGGCTTTTTATAGAAATTTTAGTTCCTTGCACAAGAAACAACTAAGAAAAAAAATGTCAGACAGTGTAATGCAAGGTGACACAACTTCACAGCCTTTTTCCTTCCTTTACCTGATGAAAATTACTTTTCTGCTTAACAATTTTCAACTTTACCTCAAACAGAAGCTGCCCAAACTTGCCATGAATATAGATGTCAGCGCTATGATGACAGCCACATCAATGTTGAATTTTTATTCAAAGTCGGTTTTCAAGCTTGACATTCCATCTTATGTCACTTCCATTTTGAAGACTGGAGAGAAGGAAAGTGCAAGAATGTTCAGTCCAGCTGGTTGGGGATAATGAGACAGCTAGTTCCTGCAGCACATTGACATTTGGTGGAGATCTATCAATAGACCTTCATTAAACGCTGTGGGTTCAGCCTATGCTTAAGCGAATTTTCTCTAATCTGGTCCTCACAGAAGATGAAATAGTCTCTTCTCATGAAAGACATTTCTAAGGAAAGGGGACTTGGATCATGAATGAGAACCAGAGGGCAGTTCGTGAGAATGGACCAAACCCACGTGGGGAGTGTTCCTTCAAGCCAGGGGTTGGCAAACTTTTCTACAAAGCACACATACATTTTGCAAGATACATGATCTCTGAAGCAGCTACTCATCTCTGCCATCATAGCACAAAAACAGCCATAGACAATACAAAGCTGAATGTTCCAATAAAACTTTATTTTCTCAAACAGATAACCAGCCAAAGACAGCAGACCCCTCTAAGCCAATATTTGCCAAAGTATTGTGTATATACCACCATGGGTATACATGGGTGTACTGGTTTATTTTAGGTGGCTCACAAATAAGTATTTTAAATTCTAAGTTATGTTTGTGATTTAAAGTTTACTAGAAGCAAATATATAATTACCTATCAAACTCACCATTTCATGCATATTATTACCTAGAATAAGGCTAAATTTATTTCAAAGTAAAGCAATTACTTGATTTAAAGAAAAACAGTAAGTAAATAAAAGGAGCATAATGATATTACACAAATCCTGTAGGTGATATATGAATGTCTAATGCCTGGATACATTGCTGTAAGCTGTGCTCACACCCTCCCCACTGGCATGGTGTGACCTCACTTCATCTCTATGACCACTGTCACCACATGGGACCAATAGGATTGCCACTACGAGGCCCCTGTAGCCCTCTGGACTGACTTTCCCTCTGGAAAATGGCTTGTACTTACGGGTTGGTTCACAAAAGTGAGCTACAGCTTGTCTTGAAGTCTTTCAACTACTGTATGACCACATCTATAATTTTATTTTTAATATTTTTGATGTTTTAAAAATTAAAGAAAAATAAACATTCCATCATTTTTGTAATTTAAAAAGAGAAAAATTATTCATTTTATTAAATCACAGAACCTTTCGTGAAAGGGAAATTAGAGATGATTATGTGATTAGCTTTTGAGGGTTTGGGGTGGAGGGGCAGGAAGAGATTTTTGCTCGTATTTTTAGCTCTTAGTATGTCACCTATATAAACCATGTTTCAGAACATGCTGTTTCCAACCATAGGAAATAAAAACTTAAAGGTCAAAGAATGTATGATTTTCCTCATTCTCACCTGTTTTTTCAATAGTTAAGCCTTTTGACAATTTCCCCTCAAAGTCCCCTTTGGCTTTCAGGCAGAGGCTTAATTCCTAGGTGACATAAGTCACATTCTTCCTAGAAGAGAGGATCAGCTCAGCACAGATGTCAATCCCACTGTGCATTCTCACTGACCTTTATTATCGGGACTTCTATAGTCAATGTGAACAAGGAAGAGGCAGAAGAAGTCTAGACTCGGAAACAAGGCACAGCTGGATTCAAACTTCAGTTTGGCTGTTTTTTATGCTACTTTGTAGAATTTGATAAATATTGAAGATAAACTATGTAAAGTGTCAAGTGTGGTTTCTGACTAGATTTAGCAAATAAAAATAGAGGCAATCTGTACTTTTATCTGTTAGCTCTAATATGGCACAGTGCACACTTGCAATAAATTGTATAAATTGTTATCTTTATTGGAAATACATGACTTTTCTGCCATTTCATGCTGTTAGTTTCAGGAAAAATAAGAACATGTCTAGGAATGAGCACTTAATTAATTAAATTATTTCTTTCCTCAGAAGTAGAAACTTGGCTTTAGATTTGGAAAGAAAGAAGAAAGAGGCTTTAGATTCAGAAGGAAAGACCAAAAACTGTCTTAAACAAAATGGATAATATAAAGGTAACAGAAAAGCCAAAATGGATATTAGAAAAAAGCAAGTAAATTGAGGGGGCAAAGATCATGCTTATCAGAAAAGTAGTCTCTGGGAAGGTAGTATACCATATTTCATCATGTATAATGTGTACCCACGTTTTTGTGTGCATTACACACGGGATTATCACACCCATTATTATCCCATGGTATGTAATCATTATATCCATGTATAATGTGCATCCTTACTTATCCCCTCAAAACTCTGGTAAAAAAAAAGTGTGTTATGCACAACAAAATATGGTGGCTACTTTCCCTGACTACAATTTCTTCAAAATTCTGCATTGAGTCTGCACCTGCATCTAGTCTTGATAGCCTTCAGTGACTCGTTTAAGAGGTGGCAGAGCTCTTTTAGTAAAAGAATGACAAGATTAAAGTTCGGGAGATATCAGACATACTCCACCCATTTTTCCAGAGTAGAGAACGGGACCCAGTCTTCCCAGCTGACACCTGTGTTCACCTCTCATAGAAACTATGACCACAGGAGTCTGAGTGCTTCTAATTATGGGGCAGCATGTGCTGGTGAAGTTGGTTGCTTACAGCATGTTTCTCTTTTGCCCAAGAAGACTGAGTAAAAAACATTACTTCTCTCTCTCCCAAAGGAGCATGGAGAATCAGTGATGTTCAGCCATTGGCTTGTGTTCTAGAATGTTTCTCTTGATAGGCTTTCTGAAGATGAATAGTGTGCCCATGGTCAGTATGTCAACACAAGATGGCTTTGAAAAACAGGGGGCAAAGACTGTTGTTGTCAGTTCCACTTGGATTGTGAACTCAAATAGTCAATTACTTGTCTTACCCATAATAAAACTATTCAGGTGTTACTTATGTGACCATTTCTAGGCATGGTATTTTAAAACGTTTAAAAAGGAATAAAACAAATCTCTGTTTCCTGCAGTATAGTTGATAAATATTCTGAAAAAAAACCCACATTTATTAACATGACTAGATCCTGAATAAAAATTAATTTTTATTCAGGATCTAGTTCTATTACAAAATTAATTTTTTTCAAAGCATTGCTGAGCTTACAAGAAAGTATCACCAAATAGGTTGTGTTAGGTTGGAGGAGGGTTGGAAAAAGGCAGTAAGCTACAGGGAGCCAATCTGCTTGGCAAATGTAGCCCAGCCCTATTGGAAAACTGACAGGTGCGAGTTGGCACACAGGAGCCAAACCCATGGATCGGCTTTCCCGTGGGAAATCAGGCCTGCATTATACCTAGGCTACTTTGAGGCTTGCTTTTGCTAAAACTCCCTCAACCTGAGTTGAAGCAGCAAATGCTTACTGCATATCTTTAAAGTAACTTCCTAAAGTCTGTGCTAATTCTCCCAAGGATGGAGTGTAACCAGACCAATCACTCTTATCGTTCCCTTGCATTTGCAACATTTTTCCTTGTTAATCTGTAAGAAGTAATCAGTAACATCCTTTCTTTTGTTTTCTGTAAAAAGTAATCACCTAAAGCAAACCTAAGCATAATGAATGAGAACCTTCTTTGATGCATGCTATTAGAAAGCCAATAAAAGCCTGTTCAGGCAAGGGTTGAGGCGCTCTCTCTCTCAGAGTGGCCAGGCTGTCCCTTTTTCTCCACAGGACTTCTGTAGTCCGTGTGAATTTGTTCGTCACATCCACAACATGCGGACCCCACTGGACAGAGTCCGCATCAGTAAGCTGTAAACAGAAAGATGAACAATGAGGAAGAGCAAAACCCAGTGTCTCCTTAAGGGAAAATGCCAAAAACAGCATTAGAAAAGGAGTACTAAACCTAGGGCAAGGTGGGAAACTAATCTAAGTCCTCTGTGTTAGGCTTGGATTCTCAAATGACATGAAAGTGGTCCCAGATTAGTAGCCCTGCTGGCTTCCAGTAGAAACACATACAAATCCTGTCTACTGGCAGGTTCTCAGTAATTTCACTAAATAAGATCAATTAGGTATTATAGGGAACCTATCTGCGTGGAAGTGTTAAATGTAACTCAGCTCTGTCTGAAAGCAGACAGGTGCATATTTGGTACACAGGCAACAAATCCACAGATCGGTTCTCCCATGGGGAATCAGGCCTGCATTGTACCTAGGCTGCTTTGAAACTTGCTCTTACTAAAATCTCCCTCACCCAGAATCAAGGCAGCAGGGGTTTACTGCGATCTGAGCTAAACCTCCCAAGTATGGGTGTAACCAATTCAGTCACTTTTCCCCTTTACATTTGCAAATGTCCTTTCTCTTTGAAGTAATTGGTAACATTCTTTCCTTTGTCATCTATAAAAGGTAACCACCTAAATCGAACCTGTGTATAGTAAATGAGGACCATCCTTGATGTAATGCAGCTAGAATATCAATAAAAGCCTGTCCAGGCAGGGGTCAGGGCCCTCTCTTTCTCACTTAGAGAGTGGCCGCGCTGTCCCTTTTTCTCTGCCGGATTTCTGTAGTCCGTGTGAATTTGTTTGTTGTTTGTTGCAGCCATAGCATCAACATCTACAACACACGGACTCACAGGACGGCGTCCACATCAAAGTATGATCTCATAATAGCAGCACCAATACACAGGAAGATAAATTGCCATAGATAAAAGTACAGTAGCATGAAAATATACTGTATTATCAGCTACAAATCATAGAACAAGAATGAAGTGTTTAAAGAAACAAAAGATAAAACTAAAAATAAGCAAAAAGGAGTGTATCAAAAAAGAGTTTGTGGAATTTAAAAATAAACAAAGTTTTAGAAATTAAAAAATGTAATTGCTGATTATAAAAACTCATTGGAGGTGTTAAAGACAAAATTGTTTAATATAGCTGAAGAGATATTAGTGAATTGAACAATAAATGATGTTGGAGCAATTGGACATTTATACAAAAAAAGAGAGAACCTTGACCCATACCTCACACATCATACAAAAATTAACTCCAAATGGATAATACAATTAAAGGTAAAAACTAACCTTATAAATCTTCCAGGAAGAAAAAATGTTTTTAAAATTATGACATGAGTTAGACAAAGTTTTCCTAAATACAACACCAAAAACATAATTGATAAGAGAAAACTGATAAATTGGATTTCAAAATTCATAACTGCTCTATATTTGGAAAGACACTGCTAAGACAATGAAAAGACAAAGTCACATAGTTGGAAAAATATTTGCAACTTATATTTCTGATGTAGGGCTTGTATTCCAAGTATATAAAGAACTCTCAAAACTCAATAATAAAAAATAAACAACCCCTCCCAAATAGACAAAAGACATGAACACACTTCACTTAAGAAAATATACAGAGAGCAAGTAAGTCATTAACCATTAGAATTCATTAGTCAAAATTATTAGCCATTAGAAAATAGAACCTTAAAACAACAATGAGATACTACTTTAACCACAATAAATGGATAAAATGAAAAATAATGACAATACCAAGTGAAAACAACAATATAAAGCAACTGGAAGTCTCATACATTGTTTATGGGAATTCAACATGGTGCATTCATTTTTGGAAAACTTTGCAGCAGTCTCTTACAAAGTTAAGCATATACTAACCAGATGACCCAACAATCCAACTTCTAGGTATTTCTTGAGAGAAATAAAAACTTATGTTCACATAAAAACCTATACATGACTGTTTGTACAGTTCCATTTAAAATTACCCAAAACAACCAACGTGATGTTCAACTGATAAATGGATTTAAAAAATGTAGTACATCCATTGAATGGAAGAATGCCCAGCAATAAAACAAACTATTGAAACACACAACAACATGGATAAATTTCATATGCATTTTGCACCATTTCCTTAAAAGGCTACCCTTTCTCCACTGAACATATTTCTGCCTTTGTAAAAAAGAAGTTAGCCAATTATCCAGAAAGAAGGGCTATAGGAATATTGAATTTGCGCATAAACCAGATGAATTTAACACATATTTGTAGACCATTTCATCTAATAGCAGAATATGCATTCTTCTTGAGCAACAGTCCCCTGGGATAGATCATATTAGTCCATAAAACAGGCCTTAGTACATTTAAGAATACTGAAAGCATATCGTGCATGTTGTCTGACCACAGTAATATAACTAGAAATCAATTACAAGAAGAAAGCTGGAAAATTCACAAGTATGCAAAGATTAAACTACAAGTGGTCCAAGATTAAACCCCATGACCACTAAACTATATATATGTTTTGTATCATTTACAAAAACATACATATGTGTTTAAAAAACTGCTTTATTAAAAGTAAAGGGCATCCCAAAATTAGGAAAGTATTTCTCTCTGGGGCAGATACAGGGGCATGCAATGCAGAAAGGGCACATAGTAAACTTCGTAGTGCTTTGGTAATATTCTATTTCTTAACTTTGGTGATGGGCTCACAAAATTTGCTTTATTATGCTCACTAATCACATATCTGTCACATGTTTTTATTTATCAAATACTATGTACCTATCCTAATCAGACAGAATATGCTGATAAGAATATAGCTGCAAGACGTAGTATATGAAAATAAGGAGCAGACTATTATGTATAGCAGAGTCCTATCCCAAAAATATTCTATATGTGTTTACATTTATAAAATTATACAGAGAACCATAGAGAAAGTCTAGAAGCATATGTCACACCCTCAAGAGTGGTTAAGTTTTAAGAGCAGAACAAGGTGGAGGTAGACTCTCCCTGGGGACTTTAGGTACCACTATTTTTTTCACTTCGGGGACGATATGTTAGTATTTTCCTTTGAAATTTTTAAATGACGGAAAGTTATGTCAACACCTGTCACAAACAACTCTGTTAAATCACAGGAGCTCAAAAGGTAACATCCAGTGATTTCACCCACAGGGTTTCCCTTTCCTTGGAGGTGTTTCAACATCACGCCCCAGCCTGGGGTGGAGAAGGGACAGCATTAGGAAATCTCACTACTAAAGCCAAGACAGAAACCCACAGTCTCTGAGCTTCTTCTCAGCATCCTAAACCACGATGATTACGATCTGCTTGCCTTTGCAGGGGACTTTCAGGCACATTAAAGCAGAGGATGAAGCCTGGCAGCCTGAGGCAGAACAGGCCTGGAGACCCCGTCTCACATACACGGTGACAACTTGCGTGGTGTTTAGCTTTTTCTTAACCTGCGAATGACATTGAAATTACTCATCTTCATGTAAAAACTTCCATTTCCCCCTTCTCTTTTAAAATATCCAAATGTGGCAACACAAATCTATATTCTCGTGTGACAGAAATCTGCTCCAGGCATAGGTTTTCAGTTACTCACAATCCCTAGCCCTCCCTTTTGTCCCCTTTACCCTGAGACTGAGCAACGGTTTCCATTTATTACCGCACGGTGCTGTCATTTTTATTATAGGGGATTAAAAGTGAGATCGTTTTTGTTTTCATATCTCTAAATAAATTAGATTTTTAAAAAAGATCATGTGTTTTAAGTGAATGAGAGAAAGCATGTTTCCTTGTTGGAGCAGTCTATGGGTTCAATATAAAAAATGATAAATAAGTGTGAATCTGAGTTAAATAAGTTAATTTAAGGTGGTTCAGTGAAGTAAATGGTGACACTCACATCTAAACAACTTCAAATATTCGAGTTTGTGATTCTAGATTAGAAGAATCTTTGAATGCTTCCCCCTAATAATAATACCTATAATAGTTCCCAGCTCCCTTTACTAATGATTTCTGTTCTAACCAGAAGTCTTTGTTCTCGCATCCCTACTATGACTCGTTATATGACTGGGTTAAAAGAACATGTCATTTATCTAATAATAGGTACGGAAAACCCTTAGTCACCCCTCCGATACATAATTCCCACATGTTAAGACAAAATGGAAAGGAATGACAATTACCTATTTTCTCTAGACTTTATGCCTCATTTTAGTCCTGATCTGATTCTCTTAGGACTCTGGATGTGTAACAAAGGCTAATGCTTTGGCTATGTATGCTACAACTGAAAAATATTTGAGAGCTTTAGATGGGGACATTCCTATAAAATACTTTCTTAAAGTTTTTATTACACTTGCTAAAAGTATGTCCTTTCAGAAGGCTGCTAGGATAGCTTATCTTCTTCAATTCTGCTTGAGAGATTATAATCTCTACCCACAAGATAATCCATGATTTGATTACTTTCCGAGAGGACTTGAAGTGGAGGCAGAAAAGAACAAGGGAATAGGGAACAAATTTTGACAAAATGCCAGACACAGGTACATAGCAATTCACTAAATCTCCATAGTATTTTTTGTCCTGTTTATGAGTGAGGGAATCAAGACTTAGCCTGATGAAATAACTCGCCCAAAGTCACATAGATAGTAAATGACAGAGTCAGAATTTCAACTCATATCTGTGTAAAATCTCTGCTCATCCCACTCTCAAGGTTCTGGAAGTATGGGCCCACATACCAACAGCATCAGCATCATCTGGGAACTCAGGAACTTATTACAAATGCAGATTCTTAGGTCTCACCCCAGACCTTCTAAAAAGAAACTCTGGGGGTAGGACCCAGTAATCTGTGTTTTAATAGGCTTCCGGGTAATTCTGATGTACATTCATATTTGAGAACCGCTGTGCCAGACCAATTCACAAAAAGGAAGGACACAGACCTGGTTATTTAAAATAGAAAAGGTGCTGAGCAGAGCAGAATCTTTACAAAAAGAGTTTAGACACTACATGGTCTCTAGCTTGGATCCTGGGAATAGCCTGAGCTGCAATCCTGGGAAGAGCCTGAGAAAGTAATTCCTGCTTATAAACGCTCTTGGAGAATGAGACTTAGACGATAATAAGCAGGAATAAATGATGCCCTAAAGGAAGATGAAATAATTTAGTTGTCCCTTCTATTGAGTTTTAAAGCTGGAAAGAAACTGGTAACTAGCCCAGTTACAACCCTCAGAAAAGTGAACTGGTGTGCTCCACATCACACAACCAGCTGGTTAGCAGCAGAGCCAGAGACAGAGCACCGGTCTCCCAGTAACTAGTTTGAGCTTGCTCCATTAGGTCTCCACTAACCATGAGATATGGCATTGTATTTTTCTCTTCCAAGTCACAACATGAGAACTGAGGCGATTTTAACTTTGATTCTGAAAAGGATTCCAATATTTTATTCAACCTCTCTACTTCCCGGCTCCGGGCCAAGGAAGCCTGCCACCTGTTCTTAATCTATTTTTATCAGCTGGAGAAACACTGAGAGATGCCAGCAGTAACCTGGCCCAGAAATAGGGCACGGGGCCCCCTGTTAAGGAAGCTGCAGTAGCAGGGAAATTGCAGGGACAGCTGGCAGGCAGAGATGTAATCAAGAACGAAGACGCAGCATGTGCCTGCTGTCGTGTGGAACGTTTCCCCTTCCTGGGTTTCCCACCTCATTATAAGACAGCTTTGTTAGAAGAGGCACAATGAAAAAATTAAAAATTACATATGAAGGACTAGGAACATTGTTGCCAGTGACAATAGCAGAGACGACAGGAATAGAAATTAGGTCCAAGGTAACAGGAAAAAATTAACTAAAACCCTGATTGGCTGGGTCGCTGGCAGAGAAGTATGGGAGACCAGCATTCAAGTTACCATATCGGCTTTCTAGAGGATAAAGGGATGGAGAACAGGAGAGAGAATTAATGCAAATCTTGAGAACTACTATGTGGATATGAAAAGGGGAGAGAACTATTTGAGCAACTGTTAAGCAAAAGCAAGTTAATGAGTCTCGCTTCCCGATTTGGGCTGGGAGAGGTGCTGCAGACGACCAGTGATTATCTGAATGGAAGTTGCGATGCCAGTCTGGTAAGTGAATCTTTGTTACAGATAATTAAAACTTGGAGCCTTGACCAGCACGGCTCCGTTAGTAGAGGGTTGTCCACAAAGCAAAAGTTTGCCAGTTCAATTCCTGGTCAGGGCACATGCCTGGGTTGCGGGTTCGATCCCCAGTTGGGGAGTGTGCAAGAGGCAACTGATCAATGTATCTCTCTCACATCAATGTTTCTCTCCCTCTTTTTCTCCCTCCCTTCCCCTCTCTCTAAAAATAAACAAATAAATTCTTTTTAAAAGTTGGAAAGGAAGTAACATTTTGGTTATAGTTTTATTCCAAACAGATTTACATTGTGTCTCATAAGATAAATGAGCCACGTTGTAAACCTGGCTCAATGCTAATCTTGCTTCTCATGAGAAGCACTTTGGTACAAAGGAGACAGTAGGACTTGCTCCCAATAAGAGGCGGCCCAAGGCAGCCTGGGGTAAGGCAACAGGAGCGGGTGAGCTCGCCAGAGTGAAAAGTGGAGCTCTGCAAACCAGCAACTGTGTTGGAACCCAGGTATGAGATCAAGAAAGAGAGTTTAAAATGGTCCCAAACTAGGTTAAATTAGGAAGATGTGCAGCGTCAAAAATAGGGACTCAGGGAGAAGAGATGAATAAGGCAGAGAGTGAGCCTCCAATCACCAAAAATGTCAGCTAGCTTTCGTGACTTGCTAAATTAACCAAGAGCTGGTTCCCTAAATGGGTTTCCTGCTTTAATAGTTAGGGTCAGAAATTGGGCATGTACTGGCTAGGTCGCCTTAACTAAGTTCTTCTCTTTCAGCTGCAGCCTCCATATCTACAAGAAAAATAACTGAAATTGTTCCTCCAAGGGCCACACCCCAATCCCACCAAGTGATCATGGAAACCAAATTAAAAGTGACGTATGCAGAAAAACCTATGAAACGCAAGGAGCTCTTTAAATGCCAGATGATGCTATTATGATGGCATCATTCATCAGTGCTACTCTGGGATATTGGTTTAATGGCAGGGGCAAGATGTCCATGAGTTGTTAGGGGTAAAACCTCAGGAGAGACACTCTTCAGACAGAGAGTAAGTCCAGGCAAAGAGTACAGTGCAAGTTCGTATCTGACGGAGCTGTGCACACCCATTATCAAAGCTACTGGCTGTGAGAGCAGTAATTGTCTTCATTTTCTCCCACTGCAACTACAGGAGGGTTGATTCTCACTTGCATGATGCAACATGCAAACATGCAATTGTTTCTGTCACTCAGTGCAAAATGGATATATATCTCATTCTTAGAAACTCTATTGTTCTTTAAGACAGATGAAAGAGAAGCAAAGGGTCTGCCTACCTCCTGGGCCCTTTGCTGAAGCTGCCCACTGGGTTATAAACTCTGCTTTATTCACGTCTGTAAGTACAGAGAGCAGGTCTCCAGGATATGTCTCAGGATGAGATTAGAGAACCTATGGCTAAAACTACATAACAAATGGGTTCCTGATAAAGATACTGCTAATTGCCTACCCAATGGCCATCCCTCCTCCCTTCCAACACCCTGCCCTCCTAACTTCTCCTTCCCCAACTCACACATATACCTCTTTCTTACTACCTGATCTGTTTAGGGTAGCAGTAGGACCATTTAAAATGCAGCCTTCCTTGTAGACAATGGTGGTCTTAGAGCACATGTCTGACTAATAAAATACAGGCAAAAGCCCTTAAGGTAGATGAAAAAGCCCTTGGACAAAAAGTTAAGCTTTAAAAAAAGGCATTTCTCCACCATTCACTTTTCTTCCTGCAATCATGAGGCCTAGAAATATAGCCACTGTGCCATCTTTGAGCATGAGGTGACAAGCATGAGGATGACACCTGACCCAAGAAGCATTGAGAACAAGGAGACGGAGCCCGAGTCCCCAGGGACATCACGGGACAGCTGTACCAGATGCCTCTCTGCTTTCTGTTGAGAAAAACAAACTCCTTGTTTAAACCTCTCTCAGTTGGCCTTCCTATTCTTTTCAGCTGAACATATTCTTAACTGACAACAGAAACTTTCTAAAGGACATCAGGGCTTATGATCCATTTCAGGTCATATGAGCCATTTACTGGGAAGACAGTGAAGGCAAATGAGAATGATAACGAGGTTCTGGAGAGACGACGCAGAGAGGCTGATGTTTACCCGTACATCATCATTTTGACATAAGTAGAAAAGGCTAATGGCATTTTAAAGGCAGCAAACTTCGGACGTGGCGCTTGCAGGATGGCTCGACCTATTAATCTATGAATATTTACTGAGCCCTGTTCCACATCCAGTGTCCTCGTCTTCCTGCTTCGGTCAATGCCGTTCTTTGGAACTCCAAGATTTTTCATTGGTACAACGGGAACCTCACCTCCAAGGATCTTAAAGTGCTTCAGCAACGTCTATACAGAGAAACATCACACACTGATTGACTGAGAACTTTCTCTAAGTCACCCCCTCACTTAATGATGGAGGTACTAATAGATACAGGTCTAGTCTACTTTCTTTGGAAACTTCTATTGATTATGCTTCTATGTGGACAACACACTGAAAGCCAAGTGAAAATGAGCTGAGTTTCTAGTCCTGACAAAATAACACATCGAACGCTAGCCACAATCATGTTGTGCTGCTTCGTAACTATGCTTAAGTGATAACAAATACACGTGGATGAGGGTGATCACTTGTATACAAACGAGCCACTTTTTCAATCTTTCTCCTCATTTTGCTAGTTTGCCAATGTCCAGAATTAGCGGTCACAGTAAGGGGGGACTGGAGACTCAAAAGACAGAATCTAGTTTAGGATTCAATCCATTTATATAAAATTCTCAATCTCAAGCATACTGTTAGAAGTCATGCTCGTGGCCGCTCCTGGGAGGTAATGACTGAAGGTGGCCTGCAGTGACTCCTAGGAGAATGGGCACATTTTGTCAGCTGATCTAGGTGCTGGTTACATTGCTGTGTTAATATGTGAAAATTCCTTAAGCTATACCCTCATGATTTGTGCACTTTTTGGAATGCATATTATTTTTCAACAGCAAAACATTTTTTAAAATGACAAACTCTGTGAAGTTTATCCTTTAATTTCAGTTCTCAGATTATCTTCACGAACATTAGTTGGAACAGAGAACACATGCAAAGGTATTTCATTTCCTCTTGTGCTTGGCATATGTGCATTCAAAGGAACCGTTAGCCCTTAATGCAGTATTCCACACTACAAACTGGCATGCAAAGTAAATAAATACAGATTACACTTAATAAAATAAAACTTTCACAAGTTTACGTTTTCTTCTTAATTCTCAGATGGGACTACGGGCTCCGGCTCTTCATCCACCCTGTGCCCACGCCCTACCCTGTGAGGTTCTGAAAAAGGAAACCTCGTCTCGCCTCCATGAGTGCCCTTCCTCAGCCCTTGCCTTTGGGCTTGATCGTGTGGCTTTCTTTGGTCAGTCGTATATGAGCAGGAGTGACAGTGTGCTAGTCCCAAACCCAGGCCTTCAGAGACCTTATAAATTCTGCTTATTTTTTCGTGTCTCCGCAATTGGCTTGAGAAGAGTTTTCTTCCGGTTGTCACTGTCCCTTTATCTTGAACCTCAGAACCTGAGCCAGCTGGACCCACAACTGGGATCACAGACATCCCAATAAACTCACAGACCCATGAGCTAACCAAATGCTTATTGTAAACAACTGAGAATTTTTAAAAATCATTTACTTATTGATATTTTGAGAGAGAGAGAGAGACATTGATTTGGTGTTCCACTTATTTATGCGTTCATTGGTGGCTTCTCCTATGTTCCCTGACCCGGGATCAAACCTCCAACATTGGTATATGGGGACTCATTAACCAACTGAGCCACCCAGCCATGACCAACAGAGAACTTTTTGTAGTTTGTTGTTATGGAGCAATCGCTAACCACTATACCAGCCAAGAGCCAGAAATACATGATTGAAGCAAATTGTACAATTCCACCTGACTTCTTCAAGCCATAAGATCTGTGCATACACAATGTAGGCTGAACCAGATTTTAAAATAATAATAATGTTAAGAGAAAGAAGCCTGGGTAGGCTTCTGACATTTAGGCATGGCTCACAGTTTTAGAGTAGCCAAGGGCAATGCCTGGGTTAATGTCAGAGAACAGTGCCGGATGTCAGGTAGGGATGCAAAGGAAAGTTGTAAGTAGATCACAAAGTTCCTGAGTTTGCAGCTTCCGGCCTTGTGGTCTATTTACAAGTTTCTGCCTCCTGCAGGCCTAAGTAAAGACTTCTACTGTCTAGCAAAGTCTTGTGTACCATATTCCTTGAAATGGGCCTTTCCCTCCTCCTTTCCACCTTTGAGCCGCGCCATAGGGTGGATGTTCTGGCCTGGAAAATGGACTGCAGGCAAATTGAGCAGAATGAGCCCCTCACTACTGGCAAAGTAGGTCACTCTTTCCCATCAAGCCTAGGATGAGAGCTAGCACCTCCCTCATCCCCTAGGATGAGAGCTAGCACCTCCCTCTGGCTTTTTATTCTCCTTCCTAAAACTATGTGCTCTGATCTCATGGTATTAGAATCCCAGCTCAGGTCTATATCCCAGAGCCCAAGAGTAAGTCCCTCTTACAATTCAACTGCTTACCAGTCCTTATTTCCAGTCTTTTCTCTCAGGCTACGATGAGAAAGAGTGAGTTCTGCCTGGACAAGCCCTGGAAGCATTGATTTTAGAATTTTAAAAGGCACTCCTGAGAACTTGAGCAGAGGTAGCAAAAGAAAGCACATCAATAGTCTTTGGCAGAAAGGCTGACTTTTTGACACTCAGCCACTACTGGGAAGGCTTCATTTGCATACCCGACACTGTCACAGAACTGGGCCTTGTAAATCCAGAGTCTAGCATCTGTCAAAATGAGAATGCAGTCAGTGTAGAGTCCCTGATAGGAATCTGAGAAGGACGCCCAATTTGGAATCAGACACTGGCACTCATGACTTTCAACTCAACAGAGCAATCTATTTTTTCTTATGGATAAGTGAATCAGAAAGGAAGTAAAATTTACTAAAGATCTACAATGTGCCTGGAAAAGTGCTTAGAATTTTTATACATGATCTCATTTAGTCCTCATACCAGCCCTGCAAGGTCAGTATATATATTTTTTCTTTTATAAATGAGAAAATGGGGGCTCAAAGAGATTAAATGACATGTTCAAGGTCATGTGGTTAGTAAAAATAAAAACGTAAATTTGAAGCTTGGTCTATTCCACTGTGTTCTTAGAACCCAAAAGATGAACGTGAGTACAGAAAAACTTAGACATAAGAAAACTGTCCACGACAGGTATTTTTCAAAAGTCCACAACTGCTTTATCTGGATGGTAAAGGCAGGGTAGAAGTCTATCCCCAGAATTCAAGCAAGGCCTTTCCGTTTCCATCAGCGGTAGGTGTCATCATTGGGAAATGGTATATGGATGGACTTCAGGCAGGAACAGAGAGCCCTGACCATGGTAGGTTTCTGGAAACCCTCAGGTCACTCTATAAACACCCAAAGCTAGCATTGGTGCTACCCCACAGACAGAGGGCACTGTCAGGGTTAATTGAGGGAAAGAGAACAGACCGGTCTCCAATATAGAAACAGGAGGGCAGTAGGATCGAGGGTGGGAGGTGGGGACGGGGAGGGGGCGGGGGAAACGGAGACAATTATACTTGAACAACAATTTAAAAAACAATAAATAAAAAGAAAGAAAGAAAGAAAGAAAGAAAGAAAGAAAGAAAGAAAGAAAGAAAGAAAGAAAGAAAGAAAGAAAGAAAGGAAAAAGGGTGGCAACTGTAGATTCTCCCCAAAACACATCTGAACATTTTCTGAACCTAGACAAGAACCTCTCTATGAAGCTCATTACGATTTTAAAACAAATTTGGATTCCAATGTGAGTAATATTTTCAAGGGTTAATGACGTGTCTATCTTTGGGCTAGAACATTCACCTGTGTTGTCCCGTTTACCGTCCCTGCCAGCCCTGTGAGTGAGGAATCGTTATTGCCTGGGAAAACTAAGCTCCGCAGATGTTTTGAATCATGCACAGAGCCACACAGAGGAGAGCTGCAAAACTGCATTTCAACTATGCTCTCTCTTTTTCTTGTGGTTGTTCAGGGTTTTTGTTGTTGTTATCTTATCATTTTTTCAATTTTTAATTACATTTCACATTCAATAGTATTTTGTATTAGTTTCAGGTATACAGCACAGTGGTTAGTCAATCATATATTTTATAAAATGTTCCCCCCAACATTTCCAGTTCCCACCAGGCATCATGCATAGTTATTAGAATATTATTGACTATCTTTCCTGTACTGTACTTTACATCCCCATGACTATTCTGTAACTGCCAATTTGTACTTCTTAATCCCTTCACCTTTTTCACCCTAACCCCCCTGCCCCCCCTCCACACACACACTAGCAACCATCAGTCTGTTCTGTTTCTTTCAACTCAGCTCTCCTGAAGAGTAGCTCCAAATTTCTAGTTCCAAACTGTGGTTGCCTAGGTTATAATTACTTGGATTTTTTAATAGCTATAAAATAGTATTTCGAACAAGTACAACATCATTGGAAGAAAGGTGCTACCTCCAAAGGTGGGAACGTGAATGATCACTAGACTGTATCTGAAGGCAGAATTCACATCTTACCATCTTACTCTTCCTAATAAATATTCTTAAGTGAATGTTTTTGAGGGAAATATGAAGCAGGGCTTATATATCTAATTCTAACAGCTTTACTTACTTTATAGACTCTCAGTGTGGATTTATAAGGCTGGATTTATAAGGCTCCTCTTTAGGGAGTAATATCACTTAAAAGATCAGTCATATCTGTCCCTAAATGCTCTAATTTTTAGGAAGATTTCGTTTTAATTCATTTTAGGGAGTTAGATTCAATGTTACCAGATGGATTCCTAAGAAATCCCTAGGAGATCTCAGAAGCGTGTCATCAATGTTCTATCCTCATTTAAAAAAAAGAATGGAAATGCCATATTAACGAGGACATGGCCATTGAGACCAACAGATATACCTGGCTGTTTTAGCTGGAATTATATCAACTAATTGATTAGAAGGACCAATAGGAAGCCATGGTTAGCAGGTAGGAAATGGGTAGCAATTGGTAGAGATATAGGCACACTAAAATAGGAAAACTAATTCATTATTACTTATTAATTATAAAATTTCCGACAAAATTAAGTTTCATGGAAAAGATAAAACTACTAATAAAAACAAAAAATTGAGCACAAAAAAAAATGAACAAGCAATTTGTAGAAAGAGAAATCCCCAAACTTAACATTACTAATAAACAGAAGATGCAAGTCAAAATAAGATGCTGCTTTATGCTCATCACATTAGTGAGAAGTCACGTGACACCCAATACTGGCAAGAATGTGCAGAAACAGGAAACTTTGTGCACTGCTACTGGAATTGTGAGCCTGTTCAGACACTTTTCAAATAAATCTGTCACAGTTACATCTGAGCTTGTGCCCCAATTTACTGGAAAATAAATTATTTGCCATGGAGAGAAGGAGAAAGGGAAACACTGGCTTGTCCTGTGGAGCAGAACACAGCATCTCTCACTGGCCACCAGCGCTACCCATTCCTCTGCCTTTGCCTCCAGGGTTGAAACCTGTTTAGCAGTGGCCCTGTGTGGCTTCCCAGCTATCCCTAGAGTAGGTTAAAAAAATTCTAAAGAAATACCAATTCAGGAAGAGACATGGGTCCTCAGTAAGATAATTGGAGGTCATTAACTTCCTAAATCACCATCCAGACGGCAGGCTCCCCTTTGCTCTTAATAAACAACCAAATGAAGAAATCAAGAAGCAGTTACATTTGCTGCCAGGAAACAATAAGGAGAAAAAAAAAAAGAAAAGAACTTCCATGAGTGACCAGTATTTTCTACAGCACAAGGCAAAACAATAATGGGAGAAACTTCGTTGAGATGCAAACAGTTGTTTAAATATAAATCAGCTGAAGAGTCCATCATCTCAAGTATGGAAGGCACAAGGACATTAAGAAATCCATTACAACAAGAAATTCAAAGGTTAATTACTAGCATCCAAGTTCATAGCTAAAATAAAGCTTCAGACATTCATTTAGTTAACGCACACAGTTACATGGTAGCCACAAGAAAATCAAATTGCTATGGCTAGAACATTTGCAAATGTCATGTGAGTAAGTCATTTTTTAGACAACATGATACATGTTTAAATATTTTTAAAAGTGAGGAATGGAGTTATGCAAAATTGACTCATGAAAATTCAGTGTCAGTGCTTAAAGCTGTTGTCAAGTACTAAACATTTCTAGGGAATTTTCAAGATTTCTATGCTGGAGAAGATAAATAATTTCTAAATAATCTAGAAGTTTAGGGGAGCCTATACAACACATGGGACTTTATAAAGTACTTTTTGATAACTGGGAACCTTCCCCCTAAGCAACGGCCATTCCCAACACACTAACACATCGCCTCATCCTTGTCCCAGTAAACCACATGAAAAACTTAGAGATAGTTTCTATTTTTTTCTATGTATTTTCATTCTGTAGACGGCAATGGATACTAAGACTTGGCAATCACTCTTCTGTAGCCCCTTTCTAAAAAAAAAAAAAATCAAGGACTATGTACCATTTTATCTTGTCAATTCCTTAGGCAAACTAAAATTGAAATCCTGTACCTTCAGGTAGCTTAGAATCTAACGGGTAAGACACTGAGGTTGAAGGACAATACCACACAGTGTGATAAATAATGTGTTAGCAAGAATTACAGGATTTCATGGGAAGGGTAGAAGGAAGGTCAGAGATGGTGCCTGAAGGGCATGAAGGCTAAGCCAAAGCCAGGGGTAAGCAAGGAAGAAACAGTCACTGATTCATCATGTCAGGTTTCCATGTTTCATTTGCCAATGTTTCAATACACTAGGATGTTTAAGATCAACACGGAATCTGAACGGAACTGTATGACAATAAGCCAGTAACTCGAAAGTACTAATATTACATGCACTTAAATAATACCAGGAACACTCCGCACAGCTTATTTTATAGCTAATCAAGTAAGGCCATCCGGGACACCACGGATTTTCAGAATCACCATTCTGGAAACCTCACCCATCCGTGATTAGCTCTGAGAAGCCGCAATGGGTCACTGCACCCTGGATCACCCTCATCCCGCCCCTAGAATCTAGAAAAGGAAGTGTGGGTAATCAATGGAAACTGCAGAAACTACAGTATTTTCTCTACTCACAATGTCAAATATAACATTATTTCATAAAAAGATGTACCCTCAGACAAAAATATTCAAAAACTATGTTGTCGTGGTAGCTGCGAAATTCTATAAATTTACTAAAACTATTGAATTTATCCTTCCAATGAGTGAATTTTAAGGTAATAAATTATAACTCAATAAAACACATAGAAAGGTCAAACTTTTAAAATTTATACATTATTTATTTCAATGCATTTTTCATGCATTTCTCTATATATTATTTATTTTATAAAGGCATCAGCCTTGCTTTCCACCCCAACCAGTTCCATGGCCTCAGCGAGCAGCAAACCTCTGTGAAACTCAATTTCTTGATATTAAGATAGGCTTTAATATTATTTACATACTTACCTCATAGGGCAGGTTGGAGAATAAACAAGAAAAGCACAAGATCATTGTGGAGTGGGGTCCAAGTACTTAATAGAGGCTTGGTAAATAGATTTTTTCCTTCCCACTCTTTCTCAGAGTATATCATTTGGTAACCAACTTGTGCATTGCAACAATAACACCCCTTTTACCAAGGGATTTGTATCCCTGTCTAAGAAACTGTTAGCATACCACAGCAGTGACTTACTTCCCACTGTGTTAGTAGAATGCTGGTCCATAACCCCCTTGGCCTGTGGCTCCAGCTCCCCAAGAAGTATCAAGTCCTCCAAGCTTTTTCCTCCCTGGTGGCCTTCTGAGGTTGATACCACTTGGGTTTGCACCTTTCATTTAAGAAACAAAAGCTTGTTCCAAGCAACAGCAGCCTTTCAAATGTGCTTCCAGGATTCTTAATAGTAGAGGTCATGAGGGCGAGAATTGCCACCCAGAGACTAAAGAATCAGCTAGCATGCCCTCTCCCCTGGTGGGACCCAGAGCTCACCAGCTTCTGAGGACTCTATAGCTAATGCCTCACCCAGAGAACAAAGGCAAATTAAGATGTCTTAAATAAGAAACAGCAGAGAATGGGAAGCCGTGGCCCTGACTCCAGCTGCAGCTTAGACCTGACACGCCAGTGTGCTTTTCTCCCATGACCCACTTTGGGCAAATGCTGATGAGTCCCAGTTGCTCCCCTCATCTCACAGTCTCAGGTGCAGTCTGGGATCATCGCTGCAGCCTTCAGCTCTGCCACCAGCTCACAGCAACCCTCCCATTGAGGGGATTAATTAAGGCAAAGTCACTGTTCTCAGGATGAATCTTCGGTTTTTCCTCTCTTACCCTCTAGAACTGCAGCCCCTTTGCCTGAGCAGTCTGCTAGGATCCTTCCTGAGATCTGAAAACCTGGGCTGGCCCAACATGGAAGAGACAGAATGACACACTTCCCAGAAAAACAGGTGTTTCACATCACTTCTTTCCTCTCACCACCCGGCTGGCCAACACCTGGAATTCCATAATAATATATGTAAATAGTCTTTAAAATATTTATATCCTTCAATTGATCAGCCCCAGTGCAGGAATTTAGTCTGACAAGAGAGAGACATCTAACAAGACTTCCGCACCAGGAAGCTTATCACAGAACTGCTTATTATGTTTAAAAAAAAAAAAAAGGGAACCACTGTAAATGTTTAAAAATCAAGATATGAAATAAATTTGACATAACCAATGCTGGAGCACAAAGTGAATATTAAAATCATGTTTGCTAACAGTTAATTTTTAAAGGATAAAAATTATATAGTCTGTCCAATCAACACTGCACACACGGAGGCACACACATCCCATACAATATTATGCATAGAGAAAATTCCAGTAGAAAACATTCGAAAACATTGGCTGTTTCTTCAGTTGGTAGGACTATGAGTGACTTCTTTTTCATTTCTACTATGCTATTTATTTCTCATCTAGTGAGCATTTGTTACTTTTCTGATGAAAATAAAAGACTTCAATAAATAAACTGAAGAAAACTCCACAATCCTCCAGAAAAGATAAAAATTTATAATCTTGTTCTTGCAAAGGGTCTCTGGGAGTGCCACCCATCACTTGTATCCAAAGCACATCAGTTTCAAACCTGCCAGGGGAGCCAGTTTTGCTAGGGAAGAGACTTAGAGCACTGTGTATTGAGTCTTGAGGGAAAAAAGGAGGTGTGGTGTTGGTGGCCTGGGAGGGGACTGCACCCACTCATCTCGCCCCTCCTCAGAAAACTTGACACAGTTTTGGGAAGACTGTGTGCAGGTAGACAGGCAGTGTAGTATAGGGACAAGAACGCTGGACCAGAGGTACCGAGATTTTTCAGAAAGCAAAAAGCAGCACCTGACAGTTGTCACATTCGCTGCCTGGCTCTTACAGGTAGACCTCGGTACTCTCAGGTTAACAATTTTACGGAACATTAACATCAGACAAAATCACTCTGATCAAAGACAAAAAGAAAACCTCCTAAGAAGACTGTTAAACAACAATAATACCCCTTTTCAGTGGCTAAAACGAATGTTTTTTTATCAATTGCACCTGTTTCCCACTCCATTCCTCAGACCTCCTCAATACAAGTTATTAACAACCCAGCTGTAGAATTGTCCTGCTTCCTAACAGCATTCAATCCAGAATAAAGCCATGCTCCCCGAAAGCCTCCCTCAATTCTCCAAGTTCGATCTTATAATGTCTCTCCTACAGAAGCGCCCCGTGGTGTACGCCTTCCCTTGTTGAAACAAATGTGGATAAACCCAAGTTGTTTGACCAGGTATGTGGCCAGCAGCCTTTGGCTGGTGAACAGGGACATCTTATTTATTTCCTCTCTTTGTTCGGCCACTGTCCTGGATTTGTCCTTGGGCAGGTCCGTTGTCTTTACTGAGCCTCCTTTCCTTCATTGTGCAAATGGTTAAAGTATTCCCATCCCACTAACCCCTCAGGGTTTTTGCATTTTGGTGGCAAGAACAGCAACTGATAAAATGAAAATGCCAAGTCTTAGCTGAAAGCAAATTCAAAAGCACTAAATGCCATGGTGTCATTTGGAAAGAGCTGATTCAGGGTGGAGTAGCTTTCTGGCTCCTCTACTTGCTTACTGCGTGATATTGGACAAATCAATTAATCTCTCTGAGCGTTATCTATAGGAAAAGGATGATAATAAATTACACCTACCTTACAGAGTTTTTGTGAAGTATAAATGGAAAGTTAGTTCAATACCAGGACATATTCTGGGTCTTAAGTTCATTCATCTTGGTTTTCTAGTGCCTGACACTTAGCAGACCTCCAAAAAATATTCTTAAATTAATATATGTAACTGAATTACATTTGAAGTTATTTTATTCACTGAATAAAGTTTTTGAGCATTTTCTACGTGACGTGCTCTGTGTTATAGCCATGACTGCTGTGACAAAGTCTCCATTTCTTTCAATCTGGATAGGGAGACAGACGTTAAGCGATGGCAAAAATAAATTATATCTACAAGTTGTGACAAATGGTAGAGCATAGTTTCCTCACCTTGGCACTACTGACATATAGAAAGAAGTAAATGATTTTTGCTTGGGGGGCATCCTGCGCCCCTGTAGGACGTTGAGCAGCGTCTCTGGCCTCTACCTACTATATATATACCAGTAGTGCCCCTGCCCCTCAAGTTGTGACAACCAAAAATGTCTAGATCCCCAAATGTCTGGGATCCCCAAATGTCTGGGAAATCCCCCTCCCCATGCCGCTTTAAGAACCACTGTTATAAAGGAAGAAAAGTAAAGGATTATCTGAGACACCCGAATAAAGGGACTAAATTTAGGTTACGAGTTAAGTGAACGTCTGAGGAGAGAACCGTGAAGCTGAGACCCCTGAATTGGTCAGGATAGACCTTGGCAATAAGGAGAAGGAGTGTCTGGGCAGGGCTCAGAGCCCAGGTGAAGGTCCCGGGCCAGGAGTTCTAGAGGAACCAGAGCCTGGTGCGGCTGGAGCACAGGGTGGCAGATGAGACAGGAGGGGAAAGGCCATTCGCAGGGTCTGTCAAACAGGACGGCTACACAACCGGCCTCGATTCGGTTGCACCCACTGGCCCTGTGCCAGCATCCTTTCTCTTCTTCACTTGGTCTCTGTGTGTTGCCATCTCTGCAACAAGGGATTGGGGAGAGGGAAACAAAAGGGGCAGCGTGACAAAGACTGCAAACCATGAATCAAAATCCAAATTTTCCTTTCTCCTGAGCAAAAAGCCAAACTAAACATACCAGCATTTTTGTTGATTTGGGCTGCTATAACAAAACACCATAAACTGGGTAGCTTATACACAATAGAAATTTATTTCCCACAGTTTTGAAAGCTATGAAGTCCAAGATCAAGGCACTGCAGGATCAGTGTCTCATAAGAGTCCTCTTCCTTGTTCAGAGGTGGCTGTCTTTTCCTTGTAACCTCACATGGTGGAAGGGGCAAGGGATGTCTTTTTCATAAGGGCACTAATCCCACTGATAAGGGCTCTACCCTCACGATCTAATTGCCTCCCAAAGGCCCTACCTAATACCATCACCTTGGGGGTCAGGATTTCAACATATGAATTGGGGTAGGGGGCACAAACATTCAGACCATAGCAACCAGCCTCCCCTGCAGCAGCTATGTCCATACAGCTAAGTTCAGGACAATGGACTATAAGCAGAAGTGACATGTCTGACTTCCAAGCCCTTCCTTGCTCTTCACTCTCCTCCAGCTAGATGTCAGTGTTGATGGCAATTATGGAAAGAGCTTTTTTAAGACAGGAGCTTCTCTATTAGTGTGGGTCCTTCAGTGGCCGCATGGACTGAAGGGAGCAGACTCTCACTCACCCACAGTCTCCCAATAGGGAATAGTCCCACTGGGTTGTTACATGAGACAGAAGTAAACTTCTGTTGTGTTAAACCCTGAAATTTGGAGGTTTATTTGTTACCAAGTTTGCATTATCCTAACAATTATATGCAACATCTCAGGAAACAGCTCTCCCTGGATGGAGGACCCAAGTTTCCTTGGCCAACCACTAAGGCCAAAAAGTAAACCTCCAGCCTTATTAAGTAACTGTAGAACATTCAGGGAACAGAAGACCCAGGGGTGGTTTTAGCCTTAAACTTCTGACGTGGAAACCTACTGAAGATGAGCAGGAAAGTCCTCTCTTCTTTGCGAAATGGCACGTGGAGAATTTCTTTTGCAAATACTGAACAGTCAAAGGAGAAAATTCTAGAACAATAAAAAGTTCTGAAACCAAATATGGTATAATGATAAACTTCAAAGTCTATTGGAAAACCACCACTACGGCAGAACTGAAAATTAATTAGAAGTCAATTAAAGGAATAAAATATAATTCGAAAAGGTGCATAAAATCACCTGGATTCCTACCCTAAAGATCTGTGTCATATGTCTTCCCTTTTTCCTACCAGACTTCTCCATCTAAGCTTATGAATCCAAATGTCAATAACTAGAAGTGACTTCCACTTTTCAGCAATTACACACTTCAGCAATCAACCAAGCAAAACGAACAATTTTCTGTATATTCATTCAAACGCAGAACTCAAAACTGATGCATAATTTAAGAAGTGGATTGTAAAGAGGTTGTCCCAGGAAAGAATTGTAGAAGCTTAAGCCCGAATAGACATGCTTTCAGCTGCAAGTAATAGAAAACTCAGCCTCCAGTGGGCTGAAAATGTCTAGGAGGATATTTTTATTACTTGGTAAGAAATGTGGTATTAAGTGATTATAGATGTATTTAACATTGCAACACAGTATACATGTCATACATGTACACAGTATACATGTCATACACACAGTATATATGTGTATATATGTGTATGCATGCATGCATGTTGGTTATGTGTATATATACTGAAATAAAAGTATAATGAAACAAAATATACTGTATGCAATGTGATTTGATAGTTTTTATTCTGTTTTATCTGTCAGTGACAAACAACCTAATTTTAAAAAAGACAAAACATTTGAACAGATGCTTCAAAACAGAAGATATGTAAATGGCCAATAAGCACATGAAAAAGATACTCATAAAAAGATGCTGTCAGAGAATTGCAAATAAAATCTACAATGAGATGCCACTACAACACACTAGAATGGCTAAAATTTAAACAACTGACAATGCTAAGTATTGGCAAGAAGACAGAGAAATTGTGACTCTTCATCACAGTGACAATGAGAACATAAATGGCCATACTTTGGAAAACAGTAGGCAGCTTTTTACTAAGTTAAATATGCACTGATCACAAAGCCAAGTAATTCATAGTTTATACTCAAGAGAAATAAAAACACAATTTCTCACCAAGACTTGCATGTAAATAATAACAGCAGCTTTATTTATAATCCCCCCAAAAGATGGGAACAGCTGTCACCTGCCCATCAACAAATAAATACATAAACAAAGTGTGCTATGCCCTCATAAAGGAATACTACTCAGCAACAAAGAGTGACCATTAAAACATACAATGTGAATGAATCCCACAGGCATTGTACTATGTGAAAAAGCCAGACACAAATGGTATATGTCGTATGAATCCACTTACATAAAATTCTATATAAGAGAAATCTTTTATTAATGATCCCCCCCAAAAAAAACCCCACTGGTGCCTGGGATCTAAAGGAGAGAACTACCTACAAAGGGACACAAAGGAACTGGGAGCAATGATGAAAATACTCTATATATTTTTTAAAGATTTTATGCATTTATTTTTAGAGAGAAGGGAAAGGAAGGAGAGAGGGAGAGAAATATCAAGGTGTGGTTGCCTCTTGCATGCTCCCCACCAGGGACCTGGCCTGCAACCCAGGCATATACCTTGACTAGGAATCCAACCAGTAATCCTTTGGTTCACAGACCAGCACTCAATCCACTGAGTCACACCAGCCAGGGCTCTATATTTTAATTATGGTGGTAGTTCCATGGGTGTTAACATTTGTCAAAACTCATGGATCTGTACACTAAAGATAAGTGAATTAATTTTGGATCCACTAATGGGTAGTGACTTAACATTTGAAAAACACAAGTTTATTATTCAAATTATTTATATTGATGAACAATTTTTATTGATGAACTTATTGAAGTTCATCAATAACATCAAACACCAAAGAACATCAAAGAACTTTCTAGAACCCAAATGATTGGTATAATAATCCAGTAGGCTGTTCCATTGCATTACATTAAATGTGGTGTGACTATTAAATGTGAGACTGCCTACCCAATAATTCCAAACAGCACAGGCCTTCAGAGGTTTTCATCTTTACTAATAGTACAATTAGTAACGTATTTTAGTAAAAAATCGCTTTACTGTGTGGAAAGAATTTTCACTTGCATCTTATCTGACCTGAGTAATAGTTCAGTAAGGCACATATTTTCATTCCTCTTTTACAGTCCAAGAACTGAGACTCAGCACAGAACTAGCAAACACAAGACGGACTGAAACCCACTTGTATCTGAGCCTACCCACTTCCCATTATATCACCAATGGCTTTAAGATCACTGAGTCATGGGCTCTTCACTTTTGATTCTAATTTCTTCGTAATAATGACACTCAAGCACCAGAAGACATATTTGGTGCATCTTATTTACTGTCAAAAAATAGAGTTTAGTTCTACTGCTATCATTCCAACCCACAGATCTATACTTCATGGGCTCAATAAGATCAAAAGGAAGTCACCTAAAAATGCGGCTTTAAAAAAAGATGTCCTTTACCTAAACATTTCCATTTTTCTTCCTCCAAGAGTTGAATGCCCTTTCCTCAATGGATTTGGCTAGTTAATCAAAAGGAAGAAGCCATCTGAAGAGGGGAATCTATGACCTCTTTGTCAACAAAAGTCAGATTATTCAATGCCAAGAAAGGCTATTTTTATTTTCATCTGATGGTCTGCAGAATTTTTTAAATGTCAGCACCATGGAAGTAAAAAGGAGAAGCTACTTAAGAAGATCTGCCATAAATCTCTCTTCTCTTAATAGCCTCAAGCTTGACCTGGTGTTATCAGCAGCCAGTTACCTTCAGTTAGAGTGTGGTTATATAGTGAGGACAAGGGACTGGCTCTTTCCCTGGGAAGGTCACTGAAGTATCTTTGACATGTTCTGGAGCCACCTAAACCACCATTGACACCAGCAGTCACAATGTGAGCCCAGAAAGGTGTATCTTCCTTAACTCATGCTGTTATTGGAAACACAAGTCAGTAGCATCCTTTAGGCAGCTAGGGGAATTTAAGGCATTTGATTGTTTCCTTTATCCTTAGAGCATGACTATGAGGACCAGGTCTCCCAGGAGATAAGAAGGATGGGCCATGATTGGTCAACAAACACAGTCACTCTAAGCTGCAGCAAAGGAAATCTTGCAAAAGCCACTCATTGAGTCCTTGGTTCTAGGCAAACCATTTTGTTTCTCTGAGTCTCAGTTTCTTCATCTAGAAAATGAGAACAGTCATTCCCTACCCCATCAGGTTGTTATGAAGTTTAAATGGAACAAATGTGAAAGAGTTGTGGGAACTGGGAAAAGCAGTATAAGTATTCATGGTCATTCTATTCTTTATCAGAATCTACTTTTTGCTACAATAAATTATTTTTGTGCTCAGGATCTTTGTTGATTCATTTAGTAAAGGTTTGTTGAGTGCCTGCTACATGTCAGACAATGCACTATGTGGTGGAAATACAGAGGAAATATGAGATCCTAATCCTCAAAGACTGTAGTCTACAGAATGGGGTAGGGAGTGTGGGGGTGGGAGGGCAACAGGAAAGGGGGTTAAGTGCAGTAAATGCTGTGATGTGGCACCCAGATTCCCCTTTAACGTCAAAGGACTTATTCCCCCAGATGCTGGAAATACTGCCAATCCCTGAAGGGAATGCCTGGGCTTGAAGAATGCCGTGGCCAAGGCCACATCATCCTTCTGGGGGGTTCATATCAAATAACTTAAGCATATAAAGACACAGTCCTCTTTCTCCAAACTGGGGCACTTCTGAATACTGGGTCACACCTCCTCAGAATTTTCCACAGGGCTGGCTGACATTGGGACTGTATCTCAACTCACCTTCTTCCTCTGACCAATCCTGCTTGCTTCCCTTCCTCTCCACAAATATTGATCTCAGAGAGCTCCTCAATAAACTTCCTGCACACTGACATCCTCAGAGTCTACTTCTGAGATGATTAATCATATGTGTCAACTTGGCTAGGCTATGGTGCCCAGTGTTTGGTCGAACACCAGCTTAAATATCACTATGAAAATATTTATTGGATATGCTTAACATTTAAATCAGTAGACTCTACGCAAAGGAGATTACCTTCCACAACGTGGGAGGGCCTCATCTAATCAGTTGAAGGCCTTAAAAGAAAGATTCCCCAAGGAGGAAGGAATTCTGCTTCCAACTGCCTCTGGGCTTGGATTGCAACATCAACTATTCCCTGGGTGAAAGGAAGGAAGGAAGGAAGGAAGGAAGGAAGGAAGGAAGGAAGGAAGGAAGGAAGGAGGGAAGGAAGGA